>JARVGQ010000116.1:27634989-27645673 GCA_031762355.1 Hypsolebias martinsi | reverse complement strand
AAACGGGTCAGTTTGATGAAAAAAGACTACAGAGAAGCTGGAGGGAGCTGCGTCCATGAGCTCGCCGGAACCGGAAGTCGAAAAATGAACACATTTTATAAATAAATAAAATAATAAATAAACAAATAAATAAATAAATACATAAAAAAATAAAATTAAAAAAACGGAACGCTGGTCCTGCAGCCCACACATCATACCACCTAAAATCTGTTTTCCATTTATTTTGAAGGTAGAGGCTTAGATTTCTTAGGTATTCATCAAAAAAGCATTATAATAAATCAGGATTACATTATAATCAAAAATATGTGGTTATAATGGGAGTCATGGTACCAAATGGGGACTTAGGGTAAAGAGTGTATGCTTTGTGCACAGATCTCCACAGATTCTATGCACATTGTAATAAAGGGTTGTGAATTTAAAAAAAATATATATAAAAAAAAAAAAACAAATCCTGACCTAGTTTCATGAAATTAGTCTTTAAACTGATATATTGAGAATCAAAAATAGCAAATAAACATAATGTACACTTTTGGTCCCCCAAGGTGCTTTGAGGGTTAAACAAGCAGTCATTTTAAATCAGCTTTCTGTTTTTGACACAGAATCACACAAAACTGAAATATTGACTGGATGGTGTTGATCACATTTAGAATACGGTAATTGAAATCTTGTAGATCTCAAAACACAAAAAAGGTACCACCTAAAAGTTATTCCACAAGGATCACTCCTGAGACCACTCCATTTAGTTTAAATACAAACTTTCTAGAGTTTAAAGGTTTCCATTAAAGTTTCATCTTTACACTGACTATGTTCTGCTTTGCTTTTCCATCCTACCTCCTTTAACCTCCCAACACCCGAAGTCTTGCATATGTGGATGCCAAGTTGTCCACATATGTGGACAGCCAGGTCCTAGGAGGTTAAACTACAGCAGGTTGATCCTGTTCAATGCACATGCTGCAATAAAAAAAAAATCCTATTTTAAATTGCATAAAACCAATCTATTGAACCGAGAGGCCTTAAAGACAGACTTCAGCAGAAGCACTTTGTGCACAAGTTTGAAGATTGTAAACCATGTGATGAACAAAGCCTTTTAATGTAGCTACAGCTTTGGTGCAAGAAATTATCACAATCACATGACAAACTACAGAAATTACATTCCTTGTGAATATGATGTGTTAATGCTGCTGAATGATTTCTGCTGAAACCAGCTGAAAAGTTGAATTTGAACAGATATTTGCTGAAAGCAGGAAAAAAATGGAAGAAATGTGTAAAATTAGCAGAGAGGCTGAATAGATTTAAAAAGTCTGAAATTAGCACAAAAAAAGAGACTAAAATGAGCAGAGAAATGATCAAACTTGCAAAAATAAGTACTGTAGCTAAAAAAAATAAATTAGCAGAACGAAGTTGTAAATGCATAAAATGTTAAGAATCAAATTACCGGTACAACACAATAAAACAAAAAAAAGCAGAAATTTGCAAAATAAGGAAAAAAGCTTTAAAAAAAATCTCAAAAGTAGCTGATAAAGCAGAAAATATTAAATTAGTTGAAAAAAGCTAAAAATTGCTGAACTCGGCAGAAAGAAACTGAAACAGCTGAAGGAAGTTGAAATTAGCAACAAGAAGCTAAAAAATTAAAAATTAAAAATAAATAAATAAATAATTAATTAATTAATTAATTAATTTAAAAAAAGAAAGCTGACCCAGAACAAAAGACAAAATGACACAAAGGGTTTGAAGGAGGAAAAGTGATTGCCGTTCATTTTCAATGAGACGAACGACAGAAAAAGATAAAGATTTCACAAAGTAAAAAAAAAATTGCACAAATGTCACAGCAGGAATGTCCTGAATGAGCTGAACGTTTTGATACATGAACTGGTGAAAGAATAAGAACAGAAGAAGACTTACAATCTGTTTCTCTGTGTACTTGTTGGAGCTCAGCAGGTTAACAGCCTCCATGTGTCCAAAATCGATGTCATGGCCAAGCAGGAAGATGAAGAGCAGCTTGCACACGTACTTCTTCTTACTGTAGCCATCCAGAGCCTTGTCTCCTTTAAACTTGGAGCGGATATTGGCCAGCTCTTTATTTATCCGTTTGATCTCAGCTTCCTTGCTCTTACCTGAGAGGGAATAAAAAGCAGCATGGTTTCTACATTTAGTCTAAACACAACAGGGAAATATTTAGAATCAAATAATAATAATAATAATAATAATAATAATAATAATAAACATTTTATTTGTATAACACATTTTATAAACACTCAAAGACGCTTTACATGAGTAAAGAATAAAAATAAATAAATAAATAAATAAACAATGCATAACATTAAAATACAGCAAAACATTTTAAAAGGGCAAATTTAAACATTAAATGTTATTTTAAACAGTCTTTTGAGTTCCTTCTTAAAAGTGGGGAGATGGGGAGCAGGCATGAAGCTATTGGGGCAGTGAGTTCCAGAGGGTGGGGGCAGTGATGGAGAAGGCTCTGTCTTCCCAGGTTCAGAGCTTGGTCCTACAGGGGAGAGACAGAAGGTTGGCATCGGAGGAGCGGAGGGAACGAGAAGGAGTGTAGTGATAGAGTAGGTCAGTCAGGTATGGAGGGGCCAGATCATGGAGGGCTTTGAATGTGATGAGGAGGATCTTGAAATGGATGCGCTGAGTGACAGAGAGACAGTGGAGTTTCTGCAGGAGAGGAGTGATGTGCTCACGGGAGGAGTTGTGGGCGAGAAGGTGGACAGTAGAATTTTGAATGTACAGTATTGCGTTTTGTTGAGAGTTTTGGATGGTGTACCGTACAAAATACTATTGCAATAGTCGATTCTGGATGTGACAAAGGTATGGATTAGGATTTCAGCAGTGGAGAAAGTGCATGATGGGTGGTGTCATGCTGTTTTTGAGATGGAAGAATGCCATCCGAGTTATCTGTTTGACGCATGATTCTAATGAAAGAGGAGAATAGCAAAATAAAGAATGAGTGGGGATGGAGTGAGAGTGATGCTGTCAAAGTTGAGGCAGAAGTTTTGAGTGGACTTGGTAACACTGTTTGGACAAATTAGGAGTATGTCATTGTTGACAGTATTTAATTTGAGAAAACTGTGCTTCATCCTGATTTTGATGCCAGTTAAGCAATGCTTGAGGGTGGAGTGGACATTTGGGTTTGGATGTAGTAGAAATATAAATCTGTATGTCAGCATAGCAATGGAAATGGAGGCCATGACGATGGATGATATTACCAAGGGGGAGGATGTAAATGATGAAAAGGAGAGGACTAAGCACTGAACCTTGGGGAACACCCTGGGATAGAGGGGTTATGGAGGAGGAGCAGCAGTTGATCTGAATAAACTGATGTTGGTCTGTGAGGTAGGACTGAGACCAGGACAGGATGGATCAGTGATATTCAGGTTGGACTTGAGATGAGACAGGAGTGATTTGAGTTGTGTTTGCATTTTAGCTGCAAATTTCTTAAGCAGATCATTTTATTTTATTTACTTATTATTGATTATCAGTCTGGTTTTATAATAGGGCGTTAGCGTTGAATTAAAAAAAAAAATATTTCATTTATATTTTTATTTTTTGTCAGAGAAAATCCTCCTGTCAATCATGATAAAAGAAAAATAAAGTTAGCAACAAAAGAAAACTTCATGAAAATGGAAGTATAGGATCAAAGAAAAACTGGAGAGACTTAAAAAGAAATGCGTGTGTGTTGAACGGATGATATATAGTGTAAGAGTGATAAAAACCACAGGCCCGACAGCATGGGAAGGAAGCTGAGAGGGGCTGAGCATCCCTGTAGCATCCTTCACCAGCCCGCAAGCTAATGCTAACATCCTGACTCATTACCATGAAGCCCAAACACAGAATAAGAACACACACATATCTTCACATCTAGATAATATTCCAAATGCATGCACACACACCCATCTGCAGACTCAGTGTGGTTGTGCTTTTTATTTTTTTTTTACTGTAAAATCATTTACTGTGCCGCTCCCATTAGCATTATGTTTCATCAGCACAATACGCATTAAAAATTGAAACTGTTTGTAATGAATGCTGCTTAGAGATAAATCAAACTTTAATATAAACAGATTGAGGATAAAAGAGGAGAGGTAGACTCTGAATAATTCCCTTTCATTTCAGTGTTTGTGTATTTTAGCCTGGTGCTGAGACTAGCTTAATGAGTCTTACACAACTGGCAGCACATTTGATTTAAGCAATGCAGCCTGCAAAGAAAGCCCATGCCTTTACCTACAGGCCTCAACTTCTACACCATAACTTCCTCTGGCTCGCACGGATAGGTGGTGTGCATGACAAAGCATAAAGACATATGCTTTCTGAACAGCTTGCTCTGTGCCTGTAAGCATGCCATATTCAAGCTGACATGCCTAATGAACATGGCAGTTTCAGCCAGTTGCTACAGGCTAATTTGCTGTGGACAAACATTTTAAAATGATAAATTACAACTACGTTTTCATCTACTTGATTTCTTTCAGTTGTTTAAAAACTAAACCAATGACAAAGCAGAGACAGAGAACTCTCCTAAGTGCTTTTTAGTGCAGGAAGGAGGCATTCATTTTACTATTTTGTTGCAACTGAAAACAAAAAAATCGAAGAAATATTTCTGCTACTGCAATCTGACCAAGAAGTTCAATGTATAAAGTTATGTTTCAGGTATAGTGTGCAGTTGTGGTGTATTAGTGTCTGTTCCTCTGGGAGAAAAAGGTTAGAAGAAAATGATTTATGAGCTTCACGTTGCATTTGCTGTGTTTGAACCTGCAATAGAACCCACAGATCCTCCAGGTGCTGAATCAGGGTAAATTTGGTCTCTATGACAAATGACTCAATTCTTTGGAAAACCACTTATTGACCCGGTTTGATATCAGAATTAGAAGCGTTCTGGTAGACCGCCCTCACGGATATGTGAATTATTCTGTAATGAAACTTGAAAAATTGTTTAGTGAGTGATCTCACCTCCCAGCACAGCTATTACTCTACTTTAAGTCAACACTTTATCAGAAAGTTTGTTTGACGGCGCATCCAGGTTTCGTACTGAAGATTTCAGTCCGAGGTTTAATATGAAGCAATATGAGGTCTTTGAAGAATTTTTCACATAAAATATCACCGTTTTACTCAAGCTCACCAAGTAGTTTAAAAAAATATAGCTGAACTTTTTTTTTTTTTTAAGTTAAGTAGTCCCTTGATTATTGCAGGGGTCATGTTCCAAATACTATTGCGATAGGTGGAAAACCATGAGTAGGAACACTATATTTATTTTAGTATGTATATTTCAAGTCTTTATAAACGCTTCCCACACTCTTGCAATATTCTTAACGATGTTCTAAATTCTTAAAGCTTCATAATTTTAACAACCATACCATTTTATTTATAAACCACTTAAAACAGTGATAAGGCCAACGAAAGGGCTGTACAAACAGAAAAACAGGCAGCGCACAAAGCAACATACAAAATTAATTTAAATCAGAATATAGACATAAAAACGTTGCAGATAATAAATATAACAACTAAACAACAACATGCGTATATGCACTGTACAGTACTGCAATCTTTTACATACGGTAGGTACTCACCAGTGAAGATACTACTACAGCTTGAAGGATGAGTTCAGTTTTATTTGAGATTTTCCTGCCAGTTCTATGAGCTTATATAGATCGTTACTTCTGACTTTGTGTTGCAAAACTATTTTTACCACATTGGTTTCTCCGCTAATGTTTGCTCCCTCCATTGCTGTTCTGTGAATTTTGGAAGAAAACAGCGGCAGGAAGCACTGTTGGCTTCTGGGCTGTGTAGTTCTTTTGACTTGTGTTACAGTATAGGCTCATTGAAAGAGAACTACAAAATGGCAGCACCTGTCCAAAGTATTGTTTGTTTTGTTTTGTGTCCTATTGGTTGGTTTCCGCTCCCGTTAACTTTTTATCCTGTACCTTCTCAATCACGTGAGTAATATTAAAGCTGATAGTCGTGTGTCGTGTACAATTTTACGTTGAAAACCCGCAAAAGAGCGAGCCTGCAAATGTTGAACCGCAAAGTTTCAAGGGGCTACTGTAATGACTAAAAGTATGTGATCCTTTAAGAGAAGTTATATTTTGAGAGGAAGAATTAGAGCCAGTTCTTGTTCATCAGAACAGAAACATGATTTGTATGCATCTATCCAGCATCTGAGTTCATTAAAATAAAGTGGAACTTCATTTTGTTCAAGTGAGATGCAATGCAAGGATGGGTGTTTAATTTGTCTTGTGCGGTACTCTCTTTGTTAGACTTTATTCTATCTGATCATCTTTAAGGTATTTAACATGGATATAGTAAATAAATAATCAAAAATTATATTTAGAGGGTCATTTATTTGCTGTTCAAAGCAGTTTACTGTTCTGGCATGAGGTGTTGCAAGCAGTCAAATCCAGTCTGTTTTTCTTACAAAGTAATTTGTCTCTATTCATTCCATAAATGTAGATGGAAACACATGAGACAAAATGATAATTTGGTGAAAAGATGGCTTATTGAACTTACAGCAAAATCATACATAAAGCAAAACACTCTGAATGTCCATAAAGTTCAGTAAGCTAAACTTTTCCAACAAACTCTTTGAACCTTGCTCTGGAAGGCAACAGCATATTTCCACACATGCAATGCATCAGTCTTTTTTCTTACGGTACAGGCTCAAGCCTCTTTCTTTGTCTTTCTGTCGCAAACTGTTGTGACAAGGTCAGTGTCTTTGTAAGCATCTGAAAACAGCCAAGGATGCTGCTGCCTTATTCAGTCAGTTGCCATGGTGAAAGTGTAGACGTATAGGACTGATGGTGGATGACTGAGTGTGTGCATGTGTGTGTGTTTGCAAATATACAACTGCTAGTCTAACGGTGGCTCATAAGGAAACAATAAGACTTTCATTTAAAAAATACTGTATGTGTATTCCTGTGAGCAGAAGGTTGTTTTTATTTTCTTGTGCCAGAAATTTTTGATAAAATCAAAGAGAAAAATTGCTGCAATTACCGGTACTCTATTTTGTTTGTACAAAGTACAAAAATGGAGATAAAATTAAAATCAAAAGGCAAGGCCAGTTTTTTTTTTTCTCTTCTAATTTCTCTTTATTTGGTTTTAGAATCTCATTAAAAAAACTAATTAAATAAGTGAATTTTTTTATATTAGAGGCCATTGAAAATCTGTTGATCTACAGTCAAGACTATCATCAAGAGAGAGAGTGAGAGCGAGTCTACTCAGTTTCTTACAGAAACATGAAATCTCACACACCTTTGTCAGCTCCAGAGGGAGGAGTGCAGAGCTCCACAAGCTGCACACACGTCAGTCACTCTTCAATCCATAAAAATGTCTCCCAGTTCACCGCTGTTAAATTAAAAATGGAGCCTGAAAGCTGAACTTGTTTGCTCAAAGCCAAAAAGCAGACATGCTTATTGATTAGTTAGATGCTCTGGATAAAATTTAATGTCTTCTTGCAAATTTTAATCTTTTCACCTGATTTGTTTATTGATGTGAATATTTATGCATTTTGTGTTTGAGGAGTTGTGTGCATTGGCATATTTAAAATATTATACATATACATTTGGCTTAACGACAGTTGCACTCAGTTGTAATTTTCCCACAGCTAATTGGGAAGCAATACAGTTCTGGAATAGTGAACTTAGAATTTTTATTTTTATTTTATTTTTGTAGATTTCATTGCATGTTGAATTTGAATTGTCATTGGGTTGAGCCACAAAGTCATTTTATTTTTTAGCTGTACTCTTAGTGTATGTCTCATTTTGCCACATCTGTTAGTTTCTATATATCCAGTCAGCAACCTGTCAGCTTATCCTTACTGGACATTAATCTGACAGAAATTGAATGTTTCTGTCATGTTTGAATAATCACCCAGGTGCCTTTACGTGCCTTTTTGTGTTGGTTAAACCTGATGACTTTAAAGAAACATGTGCAAATCTCTGTGGTCATATTAATAGAAAAGGCAGCAGTTAGTCAGCTGTTCAGTGTCAGGGTATTCTCCTGGTAGCCTGGTTTCCTCCCTCAGTCCATAAATATGCACGTTAGGTTCACTAGCTCTTCTTAAGTGCCTATAGGAACATTTGCATGACTGTGGTAGTTAGTCGTCTGTCTAGATTGTTTCTATGATGGACAGGCGACCTGTTCTCCCTGCCTTTCCCCCAGTGATTGCTGGAGATATACTAGTTCACAGTTGATGGATTTTATTATTTGTGAGCTTGGCAAAAAAAAAAAAAAGTTCACAACAGTTTAAACTGCAGTAAATATAAAACTAATGCGGAGTGACACAGTTCCATGAACATATTTGTTCTTCTGTATCTGCTGTTTATACTGTTTATACAAAGTGTATTGTTGTCATGGTTCTTTCAGCTGCTCCATTATGCAGAGGTTGCCTCAACAAGGGAACTTGTATGAAATATATGACAGTTGTTATATTCTGGATGCCCTTCCTGACTAGAGGTGGAAAGAGTACTGAAAATTTGTACTGAAGTACAAATACTGTTACACTGCTTAAATTGTACTCCATTACAAGTACTGATGTTGTAACGATACTTAAGTAAAAGTACAAAGTACTCATCTCAAAAAGTACTCAGAGTATTAATTACTTGTTAACCAATTGATGTTTTACTGTGTTGTCAATAGAAGGCGTTCAGTTTGATTTACTGTGTATAATAGCTACATTCAAAGAACATTTCTCAAGACACTCAGAAGCTCCATCTTATTTTAGCTCCGTCTTATTTTAGTACCAGGAAAACCGGTGGCAGTGACAGTATCTAAAAATTTCATACAACAGATGGTTGTAAAACCTCGTATACCGCAATATGTTTTTTTAGATTAGATGCTGAAGTCTTGTAGCTGCCGTCACCGTAGAGATCAAACAAAGTTTGCATCTGGACGCTGTCTCCTTTTCACCCTCTGTACATGAACAATTCCTCCAGGTATGACCACGGGCACTCGTTCTCAGCCTTTACCTCGTCATGTTCTCTGTTGGCAGTGTTTTTTCTATCTCAATTTTGGCTTTTGCTCCAAAGCTTCGGTTCATAAACGATTCTCTGCTCCACAGAGTTGCTCTTTGTTTACATCATAGGTAATTGGCGCATTCGCAATCTGTGAGTCTTATCGGCTACAAAGATGCAGATGCACCGTTTGAATATTAATTCAGATTGCGGTTGTA
Organism: Hypsolebias martinsi; assembly: GCA_031762355.1. Taxonomy (NCBI): domain Eukaryota; kingdom Metazoa; phylum Chordata; class Actinopteri; order Cyprinodontiformes; family Rivulidae; genus Hypsolebias; species Hypsolebias martinsi. The sequence continues at coordinate 27,636,498 of JARVGQ010000116.1, read as the reverse complement.
CTCTGTAGCGATTTCTGATTTTAAAAGTAACAAAGTAGATTACATGATCTAAATTGTACTTACGAGTAAAATTACACACTCGAAAGAAATACTAATAAAAGTACAAGTACCCCCAAGAATCTACTTAATTACAGTAATGTATTTGTAATTTGTTACTTTCACCCCTGTTCCTGACACAACCTGGGCTCAAACCTGCAGCCTCTGGATGACAAGACCGCAGCACTGACCACTAAGTGTTAGCCCTGATAGCATTATACCCTTCCTAATATTTAGCTGAATTAAAACTAACAGCTTTAGAACGATGGCTTTCCTTTGAAAGTGCTGCTCCAAAACAATGCACATTTCACATAAACTATATATTTAGTTTTATACTTGGTGAAGTGCAGCTAGAATCAGTAGAATAACAAAAAATGTTCTCATAAAAGATTCATTAAGATTAAAGCTGTGTATTTATTTACATAGTAGATCAGTTTAGGTGGCCAGTTATTCCTTATGAGTTTCTGTGGCTATGATTTGGTTTTTATGTTTCTTGAGGTCTTAAGGTGTGTCCCTGACACTGTAATATTGTATTCCTCCTATATAAGTACCTTTAAAGACTAAATAGCACAATTATGTTATTTTTTCCCATTAAAAGCAGGTCTTGGTGAGAGGTCTTTTGTATTTGTGCTAAATACACCCTGAAGTGTTTGTAACGCACTCAGCTTTAGTCATTAGATTAAAGAGGAGTTTTATGTGCTGGTCTCTATTACTATATAAGAGGCTGGTGTGTTTGTGTGGAACATCTGGGGGCTGCATTAAAGTGAATGACAGCTCTATTCATCATGGTGCTCAGGTGCACACTGAAGTGAACGCAGAGTGCGTAAAATACATATTGTGTGGCCGAAGCTCATTTACCTTTGCTGAAGTGTTTAAAATTATAAATAAATAAGATTTTTTCCTGTTGCTGATTTGAGTGCTCTTAACGGAGTTCAATTTTTCTGCTCACATAAAATTTATCAAACTATTTTTTTATTTGTCTTCTTGCTTTCTTCAACTTTTTTTTAATAATTTTTTTTTTTCTGTTTAAGAGCTTTTATGAAAGTAAATGGTTTAAAATGTGAAAATTGTTTAAAATTGTTTATTCTTTATTGTCATTCTAATTTTATTATACAATAAAATGTTAAATGCTGCTGAAATACAACTCAAAGCTCAAGGATGTTTTGTCTTTAAGATTTTTTTTTTTTAATGCTAATCTCAATATTTATTAGTTTTTTGAGAAATTGCTTTAACTTTTAAACCTTTTTTTTTTCAAAGTAGCACTTATAAAAAAATTAACTATCCATCCATCCATCCATCTTTTACCCGCTTCTTCCATTTTGGGTCACGGGGGTCGCCGGTGCCCATGTCCTGCAATCACTGTGCGAGGGGCGGGGGACACCCTGGACGGGTCACAAGTCCATCACAGGGACACATAGAGACAAACAACCATTCACCCTCTCACTCACACCTAGGGACAATTTAGAGTCACCA
>JARVGQ010000116.1:27572577-27583864 GCA_031762355.1 Hypsolebias martinsi | reverse complement strand
CCCCCCCCCAAACATCTTTAGGATGAGCTCCATTCCAGATGTTCCTTGTTTGCAGTTTCTGGGAAATGATTCCAAACCAGATTTATTTTTTCCTCCCCACAAAAAGTGCCTGTTTCTAATCCGAACAGGTTCAAAATGATCACCTGATAAAACGTTTTCCTCCAAAACAGAGAATGATAAAGAGAATATGATGTTCCTTCTATTTAAGTGTTATACAAGGATGACAAGATCAACCAAAAGTTTATTACAGTGGTTTTTAAAAGCAAAAGAAAAGCATGGCAGAAGTGTCAGCACTTAAAATCAGCAGCTGATCGTTTTTTTGTGGGTGTTGGAGCAATCCTCGTAAATTCAGGTCTAAGAGAACACACTTTTTTTTTTAATCAGCTTCAAATGTATAAACAAATTACAGATTTTTTTTAACATGCTGAAAATTGTGAAAGAAAAACAATTTGACCTGATTATAAAACAAAAAGCAAGTAAATTTACAAACTACATGCATCTCTACAAAAGTAGAAAAGCTTAATGCAGCAGATTTATTAGAGTAAAACAAAAAACTGTTTCTGACAGTTTTATTGCCAAAAATATTCCTTCTAGGGATTGATGCCAGTCTTTTATTAAAGAAGTCCACCTAAATAATCCCGATTATCTTTCCTTCGTTTATCTTTATTTTTTTTTACAGATTTTACATTTAACAAACATGAGATTAATTAATTTATTTGCTTATTTATTAGCGCTGTATAACTTATTTATTTTTTGCCATTTTGTATCAAAGGCTTAAAAATTGTTATGTTCGTTTTGTCCAAATGCTTGTTTTACATGTATAATTACAAATTAATATTTGTTTGTTTTTGCAATCCGAGTCTCTCAAGGCAACAAATTTTACAAAGTTAATTAAAACAGTTTGAATGTAAAAGGTTTTAATTAGGCAACAAATCAAAGTCAGATTAAATGTAAAGTTTATTCACTGTTTTAATAGGATTTCTTATCGAATCGTGGTCAAACTGAAAGAAAAGTCTAAAGGGACGTGAAAATTAATGCCTCTATCCTCTTGAATGGCACATTTGAACGTATCTGGATTAAAAGATGAATATACGGTTTAATAATTGTAGTTCTGCCTCAGACGTGCACAAAGTCAGCGGTGACTCAGCTTGACACTTTTCAGTCGCCTGTCAGTCAAAACAAGGAGAAGCTTGGAGCTGTGTGGTTTGAATTACGGCACTCACACGCGTGAAGCCAGAGGAAAAGATGGATTTGAGTTTAAAATGTTGTCATGTAGTTTGGGAAAGGAAAACAGGATGAAAAAAGAGGAGGGATGATTGTCTTTGTTGGTTTGTGTGCTCATCATGAGATGCCTTCTATCCCACAGTCGGGTTGGAAACAGCTGTTGCCGCAGAAGCAAGAGAAATGTTGGACATTAAAAAATGATTTATTCCTACAACTGTGTGTGCGTTTATATATATATTCTGTCTGTCGGATAGAAAGACGCTCGCTGTTTATTCATGAGAACGAGAAGAAACTGACATTTTGTCTGACTTCTTGTGTCGCTCCAAGGCCTCGAGGCCGACGCTCCCAGCTGACACACAGTATCACCAGTTCTGCATAAACTGGAGACAAAGCCTGTGGAGGACTGGTGATGTCCTGGCAGAAAAGATCAAGACTGGAAAGACTCAGCTTGTTGAATTTCATCCATTTATTATTAAAGAAACAAGCTGAAAATCTCAAGGATGAAAGAAAATCCCAAGCGGCAGAATACGTCTGTACCTAAGATTCTAATAAAATGCTTTCTGAGCAAAACTTAGAAGAAAAAAAATAATAAATAAAACACAACCTTGGGCCAAACTGAACAGACTCCACACGACAGCTTTGTTAGGATATACTGCATCAAGACGTCTCGATAAATCCTATTTTCCAACTAAATGGTCAAAAATAAAGAGAATCAAGAACTTTTTAAGTTTGCCAGTTCTTGTGGGAAGTGGGAAGGGATTTGGGTCCCTCAATTTTAATAAACTGATATAAAGGAGGAGCAAAAAGTCACGAACTAAACATGACTTTTGCAGGTTTGTTCCAGTCGGACACTGCACGAGCCATCTGTGATGAGATGAATGAGGCGGAATAACACAAACACGACAGCAGGTCAAAGAGACTGATTTATGTCCGTCGTCAAATTATTATTTTCCTGTTCTACGAGCGCCGTACATCCAAATAAGATGAGATGTTTTGCACGCGGTCAACAGAGGTGAATTCACCTCTTTAACAAAACACCTTCAGACTTCAGAACTCTACTGTAAAAATCTTAACACACATTCACAGAGAGGTACGGCCTTCATTTGACGATGGTTGGGAGCGTTTTCACTGTTCACATGGATTTTTGTTTGGCGGACTTTTCATCGTTTTCATAAGACTGAGTGGAAACAGAACTTTAATAAATAAAAATGAAGCTAAAGATAACTTTCACCCGATATTTTCAGTTTGCTTATGGTCTGATCTAGGGATGCATGATATTGGATTTTTGGCCGATATCCGATGTTAAAACTTATTTGACCGACTCGCCGCTGACCACCGACACGTGGGCCGGTGTTGTGCCAAAAATCGATTGGCTGCCAAATGGAGCATGCACAGGAGGGCTTTAACAAGATGAACACTTAAAAACAATTGTTTATTTGCTCAACATTATAGCAAAGGTGTGTCTCTGTCAAAATTTTTCCTTAATAAAAACACTGGTCAAATCAGCTGCATTTCAAATGAATTTGCAGCTGCTGGAGTGCGCAGGCCGAGGGCTCGCTGTGCATTTCATCGAAATTTAACAAGATCAACACTTAAAAACAATTGTTTGCTCGACATTATTTCAAAGTTGTGTCTCAGTTTAACTTTTCCTCAATAAATAAACTTTAACGGTCAAATCAGCTGCATTTCGCCTGGGCAGTGAGGCGAAATGCAGCTGATTTGACATTTGCTCCAGGAATTCTGGAGCGATGAAAGTAGTTTGTATGTTAAGCCAAGTGTATCATTGCCATATTACTCAAAAGCCCTCTAGTGGCTGACAATGGTAGGGTTCAAGATCTCAGCCCAAAATTGGGCTATAAATATGGGGGGGGGAGAGACAAACAAATAAGTTGCTTCACCGTATAAGTCGCAGGGCATGCAAATTTATGCAAAAATGTGTGACATACGGCGAAAAGTACGGTAACTATACCTATACTGAGATCAGCAAAAAATACTTTTTTCCCCTTCTAGTTAGTATGAGTGAAAGTTATTAATTTTCAGTCTTGACCTGAACCCAAATATGTTTTAACACCCAATGTCAGAGCTGGACATCAGTAATTATTTTAAAGTTTAATGATACAATGCACAAGAGTCAGATGCGAAGAAAGTAATCTGGTTTCCAAAAAGAAAAAAACATTTATTAAGTTTGTAGTGTTCATTTTGAAAATACAAAACCTATGTACCAACGTGCACAATGATTACCAAGGTAATAAAATATACTTGTTTAACATGCACTACATAAGTTTGTTAAAGGATTTAGTGATCTCTTATTATGTCTGTAATCACCTAAAAAAAGGAATGTTTACTTTTAATGAAAGTACAACCAACAAAAACAAAAATAATAATCTTGTGAGTTGTAACTTTTAAACTATAATATGAAAAACACTTATAAAATGATCATATTTTTACAAGTAATTTAAAGTATTTTTCCGTTACATTCTTATAAATAATTAGTACCAAATTCACTAAACCCTTTGGGTCTTGTTTGCAGCAGTTGTTTGGATGGCACTGAACCAGTAGCAAACCTACACAACCACACTAGTTCCACTCTGTTGTTTTTCTTTTGGCTGCTCCCTTTCTGCAGGGTTTGTCGCTACATCGAGCAAAATTTTGCACAAAGGATTCAGGAACTGTTCAACACAGGATACCTTTCCTGATGCAACCTGGCCTCAAACCTGCAGCCTCAAGCTTTTGAGACTGCATCACTGACCACTGAGCTACCGCAGCTCATACTGGTACTTTAAAACTCTTCTACTGAAGCTGAAGATTCCCATATAGTGTCAATATGCCTTTGGTTTGCTGTGAAAAGCTCGTCTGCTCTGAACCTACAGGTACAGTTAACTAAAATGCCTCCCCGTAAGGTGTTGAGAACTTTATCAGCTTCGAACCAGCACCATGGTTCTCATGAACAAACTGTTCATTTAGGAATAATAGGACAATTGATATAAATCTATAAACAGTCACAGCTGCATGTCCCATGGGTGGAATGATACAAACAAGACGAGAATTAAAAGTGTTGAACCAGTTCAGTATTTTCTTCTTCCTCTCCACTGCTGGAGGAGGAGGGGGACACGTCTTCACCCAGCTTTTTTAACTTGGCTCTGTAGTAAATCTTCTTCATCCTGAAGGCTTTCTGTTTCTGTCGGGACGCTTTCATTTTCTCGCCCATCAGCTCCTGCTCCCAGGCTAGCACCTTCATCCGGTTCTCCCACTCCAGGATCTTCATCTGATGCTGCTCCGCCAGAGCGTCTGCTCTCTGCTGCTGCTCCAATCTCGAAAGGTCCAAGGTGTCATGCAGAGCGTCTTCTTTCTCAGAGTCTGATAGGTGGAGGTGCTGGTTTATCAACCTGGAGGTGCCTGTGAGATCAGAGTTAAAGGATGAGGGGTGAACCTTGTCTAGAACTGAGGGGCAGCTGGTTTGCAAACTCTCAGTTAGAGAAGAAGAAAAAAATAAAATAAAAAATGAATAAATGTTTCATTTGGCACAGTCTTCTGCAATTTACATCATTACTGATGGACAGAGTATTTTTTGTGTTTGTATTTCTTGTGAACTTCATTTTTTAAAGATCCTTGGGAAACCAATAGACAAAAAAAAATGCACCATGAAGTATGAAGACAAGTAGATACAAAATCACCCTTAAAACAAAATCCTGAGCACAAAATATCTCAGACCTGAAAGAAGCAGAATATTTTGCTCTAAACTGCAGTAGGAACACTGTTTTCAATTGAACAAGATTTCAGGAAGTAAGTGAAGAAAAAAAAAGAAGTCAAAATGCTGAGTAATATAAAATTCTGATGACTTAATTATGGCTGGTAATATGGACTAATAGAGCCTAAGAGAAAAGTCCTGTTATTGAGAAGCTTAGCTTTTTTCATGCACATTTTTTTAACCCTAAGCTGAGCAGAAAGCAGCGCCTTGAGATGTTCCTTTTCCAGTGAGACAGTTTTACTGTAACACTTCCCAGCAACAGAAACCTAATGACTACATCCACCTAAAGATAACATTTAATTAGACAAATTGTTCAATTTTTTCTCCAAACAAAAAGTTTCACATGTTTCCAGGCAACAAACGATGAAGCAGCTTGCAGCGCTTCATCTGTGTTTACCTGGTGCTGTGAAGTAGGGCGTAGGGAATGTTGCATCCTTCAGCGTTGCATTATGGGAGATGGAGTTCGTAGTGGCGCTCTGGTGCAGATCGGCCCAGTTGCTGCCCGTTATTCTTTCCAAAGCTTCACGCTGGAAGCAGATGGCGATTTGCTCCTTGCTGTTCTCTGCCTAAGGTGTTGCATTTGTCAATTTGAGCAGTAACATTGCACATTTTGAGGGTTTTGCATCTATTTCAATGGTATTATGTTAAAAACAATAATTTGAAAACATATTACTCTTTTTATTTACCTGATTTACTTCATCCTTTACCTGCCCAGTGTTACTTAATTTGCCTGCAGTGTAGGGAAAAAAGAAGGGACAAAAAGGGAAACAGGGAGGGTCTGAGGTAAATTTAATAAAAAAATAATAATAAAAAAAAAAATAGGCAAACATCGCCCCCGTGTGGTGAATGTAGGTGTAACATGAAATTTAAGCACAGTACTGTACAGTATAACAATTATATACTGTATCGACATATAATGACGGGATATTTTCTGTAAGGGAAAAAAGGATGAACGCTAATGAATAAGTAGGGTTTTAGATTATATTCTGATTTCATAGCATTGATACATTGTTATTTTACCTTAATGTAACAGCTGGCTTATGGGAATTTGTCAGGGGTAAAATAATAATAATAATAATAATAATAATAATAATAATAAAAGCCCAACATTTGACAATAGCATGGAGAAAAAAAAACACTGCTCTACATTTATTATTTAAATCAATGTTTTTTTTCATAAAACCTTTATTTATGCAGGTTAGTCTCATTGAGTCACAAGGACTCATTTTCAAGAGACTTGTTTATTATTTTTATTATTAATATTAGAATTATTGGAAGGTTTTTGGGGGGCGGGCCTTCTAGTCAGATAATTGAGTCTGAAAATGTACATACAAATTGGAAATCTTGTTCAGGGACTGTCCTGTAGGGAAAAAGAAAACTTGCAAACGTTTTATGTGTCCTGTTTAGTCAAGTGTATATGTTTATTAATAATTGTAATGGGCAGAAAGACGCATAAGCAATACATAAAAACAGGCAAACAAACACAACATGCGTCACTGCAGAAGCCTCTTGTTGTACTAACCTTCCAGCAGCATGCGGACTGCTGTTTTGTGGCTAGCACTCCCTGCGTGGCTGGTGAGAGCAGCCTCGCCCATGGTCTGAAGTTTGATTGATTTACAGCAGGCCCTGCATCGAGCTAAGTAAATGTCACCGGCATCTTTAGCCAGCCAGTCCTTAAAAGCGGCCTTTTCGAGCCAGGACTCTTGGAATTTACATTTTCCGGGCATAATTAGCTACAAAGTTAGCTGAACCGCTATCTAATGGAAGCAAACCCCTAGTCTTCCTCGTGATGCATTTGAGTGCCCAATGAAATTGTATTTTCAGCAGCTGCACTGCGAAAGAAAGGAGAAGAAAATTATGAAAGACGTGAGCAAACTTTAACCCTTTACAAAGTCTAAAAAGTGTATTGTTATACAGAACTCGCCAACATTGTACCAAAAATAAAACTAGATAACTATAACTATTAAAAAAAAGAAGAAGCAGGATCAATGTATTCAGTTTTAAGATCGTAAAATGATAACGTTTTAATTCAAAGTTGAACAAACGTTAAACAAAATAAACCTATAGACAAAATATAATAATCCTGATAATGGAAATTTCAATACGATGCATCTACGATCAACTCACCTTAGCTATTCTGTACCGAAAACACTTAAAAGCATCACAATCATTCTCCTGTTGGTCACGTGCTGTCTTTTAACCAATCAACACGGACATCTTAGCCAATCAGCATTCAGGAAGGTTGTACTGTAGCTTGATTGGTTGAAATGTGACAGGAAACAGAAATGAAACACATGGGGCTTCTAGATTGCTTCATGTACGACTAAAGACATTTATTAGAATGCATGTATGAAGCCTAACCTATCTTTGTTTAAATATTTAAGAAATTAGATAAGCAGTAAGCAAAATGGGAACATTTTAATGTATTCCTTTGTAGCGATATCAAATTAACCGTGACTGTTAGCTTGTTTTGCAAACTGAAAGGTTCAAAGTACTGTATTTAAAAAAATAATAAAAATGGAGACAGCCGCCCTTGTAGCTCCAATCACAAGTTTGGAATTCCTTCAGGACGAGTTCTTACTTACAGGTAAGCTTCTTTTTTTTTTATTTTTTTTTTTTATTTATGTTGTTGTTGTCAGTGTACCACTTACTTTTCGTAACGTTATAAAGCAAAGACAAACAGAACTTTTATTTAGGTTGTTATGTCTCTATATTTATATAGATATTTGATGCTCTTTTGTGTTGTTGATCTTAATGTAATTCTTATCTACCTGATCAGTCCAAAACTTGTTAGCGTTATAACGCAAAATAAGAGTGTTCATAAAGGAATTCGTTACTATGGAATATGCTTCTATCACTCTTCTATTAATGAATAAGATGATTCATTGATGAGCTCAAAAATCAATAACCAATCTCCAAATGAATAAGATTTGGGAAAATTCCTGCAACTTGGCAATAAATCCTCTGAATCAGGTTCAGGCTTACAAATGCAACAGTTACAGCAGCTCTAAAAGTTTAAAACAATAAACTATTTGATGAGAAGCTAAATTAATCCCTCCAAAAAATGCTGAAACAAAATATCAGTTTCACACTGTCCTGTTTTTCAGAGATGCACCATGACCTTAGGTCACTACTGTGTGTCTTCCATAGAGAAACACCTTAAAAACATCCATATATTATTGTTTTCCTCTCCGACAGGTGAAGGTCCAGTTTTGTCGGTGTACAGTCTCCAACCTCATCCTAAAGCCAGAGTCTCACTCAGTGTCCTCCAGCATTACAGAATCCATGGAATAAGGCCAAGAAGTCAGATGGCTGTTCCCACACAGAGCTCTACCACAGTCATCCACAGGGATAGGGAACATGGTGAGCACATCAGATGCTTGTGTCCATTGTTTGTTTTGAATTTCATTGTCTTATTGTCACAAACATTGTAATAAAATGTCGTAATCAGACTTAATCATCAATAATTTTGCTAGCAATCTGGAGCTATGCTTACACTAATTACAAATAAAGGAAAAAAAAACATACAAGTATTATATATTACCTGATTAGATGTTATTCTTGTCTATATAAAAACTGTTGATCTTTAGAGATATGCTCTGTGTTTGTTCATGAACATTAACTTACACAGTTCCTTTTTCCACTGTCCTTCTCAGACAAGAGCTCCACCTCAAAGCTGTGTTTCCGTGACATGGCAGTGTTTGGAGGAAAGGGGGTGAGGCTGGTGAGGCTCCGTATGGATTTCCCTGTTGTGGAACAACTACATTTGGAGGTTCTGGGTCCCCTTTTAGAGCTACAGGACTGGGCCTTGGATGCCCGCTGGCTCTCCGGAGACGAACAGCCACTGCTCTGTGTGGCTGTCGCCCACAACACTGCTCTTCTCCTGGATGCTGTTTCAGGAAATGTGCTGGTTCACTGCTCCTGTTTTGAAGGTTGTTTGTTATATTCTGCCCTCCTTCTGGTACATGAATCCTGGACAGATACCGTCTTGGTAGGGGGTACCGTTTTCAACCAGCTGGTCATTTGGAAGCCAGGGGGCGGTAAAAAAATGATCAATTCTGGTCTTAGCGCTCCAGTTAAGCGACGTCTGTCAGGCCACAGTGGTGTCATCTTCAGTATCTCTTACCTCCAGGAGCAAGGACATCTAGCTTCAGCATCGGATGATCGAAGTGTTCGAGTCTGGGGTGTTGGAACGATAGGTGGCCCTGGAGGGAAATGTGGCGAGATGAACCCAACTTGTTTAAGAATCCTTTACGGTCACCAAGCCAGAGTCTTCTCGGTGCATCTCTCTCCAGATAGAGTGTTCAGTGCTGGGGAGGATGGGACCTGTTTAGTCTGGGACTTGGCTGGTGGTGAAAAAGTGATTCGCACACTAAAGTGCCATCGAGCAGGAGGCATCCGTGCTCTGGCAGTCAGCGGTGTGACAGATGATAAGAGATGGGTGGCTACAGGAGGGGCAGATGGGGGGGTCAGGCTGTGGAAAATGGATAACAATGAGCAGAATAAAGAGAATGTGAATGAGACAACAGATAAACTAACAGACCTAAAATGTCCTAATCATGATCCGCCAAAAGTCGTTTGTATAATACGAGGAAAAGATGAGGACACGAGCTGGGGACAGTTTGTAGTTTGCACTGACAGAGGACAAGTTTACCAATACAGTGACGGAAAGTGGAAAACATTATGGCAAGGGCCTCCCGAGTTTTATTCCTACTGTGTAATGAGCACATTACCTGCTGCTGTAAAAGATTCATCCACCACGGTTAATTTGTGTGCCGTGGGAAACCTCAGCGGATCCTTGCAGGTGTTTCCCACTTCTCATCCTGAATCTGGAATCAGTCTTACATGTGGCTCAGGGAAGATTCATAGTGTAATTTGGCAAAATGGAAAAGATGACGTGTATTTGCTCGCATCCAGTGCTGGAGGACTTGTTTATCGTTGGTGTATAGATGTAAGAATAAATGAAAACGGATGTGTAGTTCTTGGTGTGAAATCTCTTCCGTCTTTTCGCCTACCTCAGTGCGCTAAGTGTTGGCTCACGGCTGCAGTTCTTCTCCAGCTTAGCTCAGAGACGCTTCTTTGGGTTTGTGGAGACAGGAGAGGCTCCTTGCTGTTGTTTAAGGAAGGAAAGAACACTGACGAGCAAAAAGGAGATGAAGTGCTGAGCAACAGGAAACTAGTCGACGACAGACAAGAAGCAGGTGAAAAAAGCAGAATGCTGGAGAAGGAGGAAGGCGAAGAAGAAGAAGTGCTGCGGCCACTGAGCTGTCTGTTCGGGGTGCACTCGAAATATGGCGTCACTTCAGTGTGTGAGCACCAAGGACTGCTCTACAGTTCTGGTAAGGACGGATGTGTGAGGGTTTTCAGAGTGAACCGAGCATCGCCCGAAAAACCGGAGGAGAGCCAACAAGATGGAAGAAGCGTCGAGACGGAAACGCTTCAGCTGGAAGTGCTCCGAGTCCAGAGGGCCTGCAAAGGGATGGAGTGGGTGGAACGAGTTTTATTTCTTGAATCTGAAATTCCAGTAGAGAATGAGAACTTTGAACATGAGTGGGTGGCTGAAGATGGAGAAGCCAAGGAGAGAGAAGCCAAATTTGTCATCGCAGGCTTCCACGCTGCTCGTTTTGTGATTTGGGACCCTGTGAGGCAGGAAGCGCTGATGGCGGTGCCGTGTGGTGGAGGGCATCGCTCTTGGAGCCTCTGGCCATCGCACACGAACATTTGGCCTGGATATGGAGCTCTGGTCTTCATCAAGCAGGGAGTGGTCCTGACTTCTCAAGCCCCTGGAGAGACGCTTGACTGGGCTGAGAAGGAGGGAGGGACTGCAGGGTGGAGCTTGAGAGAAGCCATTCATGGGAGGGGGATCTGGTGTGTCTGCAGGCTGGGGAGGATTGAGGAGTTTAGAAATGACATTCAGACAAAGTGTGATCCAAAGATGAGTGAAAATGAGGGGCGTGAGGTGGGAGCAGAGAAAATGTGTTGGGAGATCGTGGTTACAGGAGGAGAGGACACCAGCTTAGCCGTCCTGGCCATAAATCCAGCTTCTGGCATCATCAGAGTTCTCTCGGTTCTCACCGACCACATCTCAGGTGTGCGCGCAGTGACGGCGATAACGCGCTCAAAGGAAGGAAGCAAAAACCAGACGTCTTCGCTCTCTGCCCTGCTGCTGTCGGCCGGTGGTCGGGCTCAGATCCAGTGTTATCGGCTGCTGGTGGTCTGGGACAGACAGAGACGGTCCCCTTCCTGTCAGGTGGTCCAGGTGGCAAGCCACCGCTTGGACATACAATGGGAAAGGAGGCGGAACCGACACAGAAC
>JARVGQ010000116.1:27515789-27527250 GCA_031762355.1 Hypsolebias martinsi | reverse complement strand
TGTGTGTGTGTGTGTGTGTGTGTGTTTGTGTGTGTGTGTGTGTGTGTGTGTGTGTGTGTGTGTGTGTGTGTGTGTGTCTTTTGGGTATGAAAGTAAAGACAAACTGAGAGAATGTGAACAAAAGATGCCAAAAAAAATTGGGGGGTGGGGAGGAGGAGCCGTCTCATTCATTAAAACGTCAACATTTCAAAGGCAGCTCCTCGTCTTTGAAACACAATAACGAGCAGCTATGCAGGAGCTGCAGTGTTGTTTACAAGGGGAAAAAAATCACTATCAGATGCTTTCTGGTGACTCTTTGGATGAGTGTTTCTGTTCAATCATCTGTTACGAGCAAAGTGCTAAAATTATTTTTTGTAAGAACTGGGGGTATTGACGTTTATTTACTTTTTTATCTTTCATGCATAATGGTCACTGCAGTGGACAGCCATGTAAGGCCATTGTCTTGTAGGTTTTTATGTTATAACTGCACATAGGCCACTAAAGTGATTATTTATTTATTTGTTTATTATTTTTTTGGCCTCATTTTTCACTTTTCAATACTGAATTCGTTCCCTTATTGCATGCTTTAGTATTTCTTGTTTTGTTTGTTTGTTTGTTTGTTTAGCCAGTCGAATTGGTTCTTCTAATCCTGAGCATTTCATTGCGTTGTTGACCTTGTTTTAACCTGCATATGACAAATAAACAAACATAACCAACACAAGTGGACACTAGTGCATCATGCAATATACTGCCATCTACTGTTCATCTACTGCAAGTGCAGTTTTTTCTGACCTCGAATCCAAGAAAGCCGACAGACAAGATCCCTGCAAGTAAAATAAAAAGATATGTGGTAACATCAAGTGGCAACTAAAGAGTAATACTGCTGATATATTTTCCAAATCTTAACTTTATATTGGGAGAAAATTGTAACTGATCACCTGTCAGTGTCCACTAAATTGGACATCATGCATCAGTGGCTATGTTTCAACAGCAGTTCATACCATTACACTGACTGGTCTTCTAGAATATGCACCATCTGCAGAAAATGTTTTGGCATTAAATAAACTGAGGTACATTTTAGTTTGTACATGATTTGAAGATTTTGTAATGGGGGGGGGGGGGGGTGCATTGTTGCCATCATCTGAGTAAAAAAATGAGGTTTTTATATTTTGTAGAGCTCAGATGTAGTGCATGGAAAAGCTTGCAAAATAATAGAGCAACTCCCTGCTGACTCAAGTGAGGATGAAACAAGTGGAAGTGGTGGTGAGTGGCTGAAGATTAGGAACCTGTGATTACTGAGGGAAATCAAGATATTGAGGGACATGAAGTTGCTGAAGATGCACCTCCTGACTTGAAAAACAAGGACAATGATTTGAAACGTCAAATGCCTCTTTTTGCTATAGAAGTAGAAGGTTACTGTTGAGGCAGATGAGCCAACATATTTCTTTATGCATTCATTTCTCAAGGATCTTTTAGGTAAAATAGTTCAGAATACAAACATGCATGCACTCCAAAAAGGGAAAGAAAATCTAGCCGTGACAGAAGCTGAAATAAAAGACATTTCTAGGAATAAATATGGTCATGTCAGATACCCAACATCAAGAATGTATTGGTCATCAGAGCAGGGGCTTCATCTTGATTTGATGGCAAATGGCATGTCAGTAGCAGATTTGAGTAACTTCGGAGGTACATTCATTTTGTTGATAATTACTCACAGGAGCCAGGAACTGCTGATAGGTTCTTCAAAATCAGACGAGTGTTAGATGCACTTGAGAAAACCTCCCATTCAGCAGTTGATTTTGAAGAGTTGCAATCAGCTGATGAGCAGATCATCCCTTTTAAGGGTCAGCTTTCTATCAAGCAGTACCCTACCCCCCAGCCCTCCACCCAAAAAACCCCAACCATAGGGTCTAAAATATGGGTGAGAGTAGGGACCTCTGGATGCATGCATCGATTTGAAGTGTATCAAGGATTATCTGGGAGCCATTGGTGGGTGGCTGCAGATGTGGTCATTTGTCTCTGTGATGATTTGAGACAAAAGAATCACAAAATGTTTTTGACAACTCTTATACCATACCCCTTATTTATTAGCTCATGAGCTACAGATGACTGGAAATGTAGAAGATCCATCTTCTCCAACCCAGACATTCTGTACAGGTGCCAGGCGTTGACAACAGTCACATCCAAGAAGTGAAAAAACACTCTGATGTACCATTGCTTGTCTACTCCTCCCATGTACAGTTTGTACAGAGCCACAGAAAATAACATTTGGTTGTTGAGCATCCTTTTTTTCTTTCTTGTGCCAAATCTGGTGGAAGCAGACCTGCACAAGAAGAGGTCATGTGAATCACTGATCTACCCATCCAGCGTGTGATGTTGATGTTTTCAGCATTACTGATGACAAAACAAGATCCTCTTCCTTCATTTTTGAGCTGCTTTTCACTCTTTAGTTTCAGTTGTGCACCCTGGAGCCCTTTGATTCTGCAGGTGCCTGCAAGATTCCTTGCTTCAGTGCCTGAATGAGGGTTAGGGCCAGAGTTAGGGTTAGGGTTTAATACATAATATAAGATTTAAAAGAAGAGATCAAGGTGTTGAATGTGAGTGAGTGAAGCAAGGAATGAGACAGTGAATATTAGAAAGAGAGAAGGGTGGCATGCAAAGTTTTTTTTATGTTTTTGCTTTCACTTAAACAGTGTCAAAGTATTTCAACACATGTTCACATTATAGCACAGAGTATTTCATTACTCCACAGTAATGTCCTCAGTCCACTCTTGTACTCTATTTACACATGACTGTACTGCCAAGCACAGCTCAAATGTTGTCCTCAAATATATTGATGACGCCACTATCTTGTCAGGAAAATAACCTCTCTCTAAATGTCAGCAAAACGAAGGAGATGATAGTGGACTTCAGGAAACAGTGTGGAGGCCAGCACTCCACCGTCTACATAAACAACGCTGAGGTGGAGCAGGTCAGCAGCTTCAAGTTCCTCAGCGTTCACATTACTGAGGATTTTCCCTGGACATTACATACAGACACGGTGGTCAAGAAAACCCAACAAAAGATGCTACTTCCTAAGAAGATTAAAGAAGTTTGGTACAAACACCAGCATCCTCACCAACTTTTGCAGGTGCACCATTGAGAGCCTGCTGACAGGCTGCATCACAGGGTGGCATGGGAAATGCACCAGTCAGAGCCGGAAAGCACTACAGAGGGTGGTGCAAACAGCGGAGGACATCACTGGTAGCAGTCTCCACATGTAAAGCACGCAGCATCATTAAGGACCACACACACCCAGCACAAGGACTTTTCCGTCTACAACCCTCAAGCAGACAATACAGGAGTCTGCCATGATGTATGAAAATAGACAATTACCCACAAGCTGTCAGATTACTGAACTCATGATAATAATACTAAACAATTGACAATAACATTGTACTATCCACATCGGTGACACCTAATATGTTTATTGCTGCTGCACTATGTGCCTGTATCATGTATATTACTACCTTACCATCATAATTCAGTTAATCTCATTGTTACTCACTACCTGTGCAATAACCTGTGTGGTTTATGTTAGTTATGTACAACATATATCATGCACATTTAAGCTTATATTACTACCTGTGAAATATTTATTTATACTAATTCATCTTACTTGCACCGTTATATTCTACCATGTTGTTGTTTACTATATTTCTATTGGACCTTGTAAATATTATATTTCTTTTTCACTTTTTGGTGCTTTATTTTAATACCTTTATTGCATGCTTTAGTATTTCTTGTTTATTTTTAGTGAGTCAAATCCGTTCTTCTCATCCTGAGCATTTCATTGCTTTAATGACCTCGTGACAAATAACATAACATTAGTAAAATACTTTAAAAAAATCTCTAAATGTACGTGGCCCAGTGAGTGGAAAAGTTCTTGAATAAACTATTTTTATTTTTTTTTCCACCGTTTATTATGCCCCAAGAAAAATAAAAACACTTTAGAAAATAATCCTGGATGAAGTTATAATTCATGCATAAAGGGTTAATATGAATGGCTTATTAACTGGTGAAATGCTTTGATAACATCAACTAATGACATCAAAAAGTCTTTCCAATCGTAGTAATGTCATTTTTCTGCTGTTCATTTCAGTCTGGTATTGACATTACAAAGATCTTGTCTGCAAAGAAGAAACTGGAGGCCAAAAAAAAGAGGCACGAAAAGAAAAAAGCCAAGAAAGCCAAAAAACAGCTCCAGAAGAATGGAGTGAGCCTGGTGAGTAAATCCTAAATACTAAACGGTAAACATTTTCCTTCCAAGCCTGCAAACATTTTGTTCTTTTAGTCATTTTATTATTCATCTAATAAGATTTTTTTTTTCTCCACACAAGTCTCCCTCTGAGCAGGAGGAGAAACATTTAGAACACCAGAAGGAGGTTTCTATCATTGAGGTGGATGAAGATCTCGACCCCTCGCTGCCAAGAGCCATCATCCTTGACCTCAGCCCAGTAAACTTCCTGGACACAGTGGGAGTCAAGACGCTACAAAGTGTAAGAACATAGTAGTCGTGTTACAGCAGAAAAAGCAGAATCATGATTTGGAAATTTATTCTTGTTCCTCATCATGACTGCAGTAAGACTTTGACTGATAAGTCATTTACGTTCATTAAGTTTGCATCAGTTTGCTCAACACTATGACCCAAAATTAACCCAAATACCCTTCGTTCATCCACAAACATTTTTATTTCAATTTACAAGCATCGGTTCATTTTGTTTTAAACTATTTAACAAATCATGTTACCTAATTGGTTGTGCTTTTATGTTTCAGATTTGGAGAGACTACGGAGAAATCGGCATCAGAGTAGTTCTTGCTGGCTGCCAAAGTAAGTGCAACATCAAACTGTGGAGCGACATTAAAATACTCCAATTGGTTTTAATTATTGGGGTAAAAAAGGGTTTGTTTCTATAGCATCTTTTAAAGTCTAAGTTGCAAAGTGCTTTGCAAAAAAAAAAAACACTATGTTGAAGCAGCATGAAATAAGAACATGTAAAAACAACTAATGGAATAATTAAACAAGACCAACTGGAAATTGTCTAAAGAAATTTTGAAGGATGTGTATGCAGCTATACTTCCAGCAGAACTTTGTAATTATCCAAGATGTTAAAGCTGCTAGTAGCTCACTATGGTTACCACATTTCTGTACCCGTCACTCCCTGACTGCCAAGTTAATGAGAGGCAGGCAGTAACAGACTGAAAAATAAGTCTCAAACAAACAGCCGCTGTGCAAAAACCACAAGTTGGATCTTACACATTCTTGAACCTTGAGTGGCAGAAGATATTGCCTGTCACACACGAGCTTACATGTTTATGCATTTTATCTAGGAGTTACAATAAGTTAAAAAAATAGTTTTGAAGTGAAAATTTTGACCTACAATATATAACTGAAGTCAATGGGAATTTGAGTGAAGATGTGAGAGAAATCCTTCAGTACTCTGGCAGTAAAAACAAAGGAAAAGACAAGAAGACAAAAATGCCTACATTAACTTTTTGAAGTATAATTTCTATATGTATTAAAGAGAGTTGTGGGAGTTTGAAAAAAAAACTGTTTGCAAAATATTAAATATTTACTTCAAAAATTAAAGTATCAATTGATTCAATCAGTTGAATCAGAAGAATCAGTTCATTCTTTTGAAAAATCTGTGAAAATCATAAAACTTATGATTGTGTAAAAACAATAAAAGATATGAAACGTTAAATGATGTCTCTACTGATCAAGAAAGCTCCTAAAGAGTTGGGATTTTCTAATCCGTTTGCCAAAATCACACTGACATCTTTTCATGTCCACAGCTTCTTGTCAGTATTGTGCAATGAGCTACGACCAAACGTTATAGCACAGCATTCTTAATCAAACTGCAGGCAAGATTTGCATGACTTACTGTATTTTATGAGATACAGGAAAAAATTGTTTTGACAGATTATTGATCATGCTTATGCGTCTGAGCCCTAATAAAATAATGCAACACCAGCTAGGCTAAGCACGTAATATTATGTACGTGCTTTCTGACAGTGTCGTATTTTCATCAAGAAAATGTTATAACCTTTTTGAGGACAGGAGTTTCTTAAATCTTGTCGGACACGTGATCATAGATCACATTTAAATAGGAACGAGTCCTCCAGTAAAAAAAAAATGTTGTCAGCTGTTTTTTTAAGTGCATTTAAACATCCTCTCAGGATGATCACAGAGAGATCAGAATAAATAATGTAGAATGAATAAGTAAATAAATAACTAAACAAATAAGTAAGTAAATGAGTAAGAAAATGGGTAAATAAGTAAATTAAAAAGTGAATAGGTAAATAAGTAAATAAATAAACAAGTAAATAGTAATAAAGTAAATATATAAATCATGTTAAGTAAATAAGTAAATATATAAATAAGTAAATAAATATTTACTTATTTATATATTTATTTAAGTAAATATATAAATAAGTAAACATATACGTAAACATGTACATCCATCCATCCATACAAACAAACAAACAAGCATTCATTCATTCATTACCAGGTGAAGTATTACTGTCTTGGAAACTGTCCAATTTACATGTGAGAATCAGCAGCAGTTTATAGTCTGCTATCAAAAAGAAAGAAAAAGTAGGGTTTTTTTGTTTGTTTATTTGTTTGTTTATTTGTTTGTTTGTTTGTTTGTTTGTTTGTTTTGTTTGTTTGTTTTGTCCTCAAACTTATAATAAGACTGCCAAGAAGTTTTAGCAACAGTGTTTGTGGCTCATTGAACACCAGTTTTTATTAGATTATAGCCATGCTTTTTTCATTTACTACATTTTTATTCATTTTCCAGTTTTGGTACATCATCTCATCTTCCCTCAGCTCTGTGTGCATGCTTCTATTTGTGTCTTATGTTTATTTTTTTTTATCTTTGCGTTCAGCCTGTGTGGTGGAGAACCTGCAGACTGGAGGTTTTTTTAATGACAAAGTGACAAAGTCCTCCCTCTTCACCACCATCCACGATGCTGTTCTGCACTGTCAGTCTGTCAGGACAAGAAGCCCATATCATGAAGAATTTCAGGTATGAGCATGCATTCACAACAGCATCTATTCTGATTAAACTGCATTCAACAAAAGTCAAAGACACTGTTCAAAAAAATACAATCATTTGTAACCAACACTTGAAATTTTTAACTTTTAGCATTCTTCACTGATCAGGAAATGATGTTGCTTTACATTACATTATATTTTATGGTTATGACTACTGTTAGAAAGTTTTTACTGCATTTTTACCTACACCTAGAGCATCAAGACTGCTTTAATTATGTTGTAAACAACAATACTGGAACAGAAAGTAGTCATTTATCACGGGGGATCTGTATACTCTGAAGCCCCGCGATAAGTTAAAAAAAAAACCGCGAAGTAGGAATAGTGGTAGTTTATTTTAGTAGTTATATTTTTTTGTATTTATATTTACTGTATTTATATTTTTTATGTTTAACAGTTCAAAACAAAAATGCAGTGAAGCTTGATGGTTTTTCCATCCTTCCACAAACCTTTAAATTGATATTTTTGCATAAATCTAACCTAAAATTCAATCACGTTTTCTGGACAACTGAGCAAAAAAAAAAAATCAGTGGAAATTAGAATTATTTTAATAATAATCTGTTGATTAACTTTTTTTTTTTTAATCATGTTAAGTGTCCAATGTCAAAAAAAACACCCCCCCCCCCAAAAAAAAAAAAACAAAACAAAACAAAAAAGTGTAAGAAACTATAATCAGGAAAACAGTGTGATTACTGGCTTAGCAATCACGCAAATCATGAAAATCTGCTCAAGCTTATGTCAGTTTTTGTATGTTTTAAAGGTTTAAAAACCAAACAGAAACCTGGAAAAGTCTGAAGTCTTCATGAAATATGTCGATGTAGCTGCAGTTTAGCATCAGTTCCAGGCCTCTGGTGATCACGTGTGCTCAAACAAAGCTAAGTGAGGTCAGACAACCCTGCTCTAGTCATAAGGAGACTCACTAAATTAATTAAAAGAGTACAACTCATTACTGACTGGAGATTGGGGAACTGATTGAATTCCCTTTGCAGTCAGTGAAATGGAACAAAGGCATTAAGCTGCCCCTAATAAATAATAATTCAAACGCCTCTTGTTTTTTTGTTTCTAGTTAAACAGACTGCACGACAGAGGCTGCGTATGAAATGCTTGCATCGAGTAAAAAATAATAATAATTTAAGGTTTTGATGTGGAATTACTTGTGCTTTCTGTGTGCACAGTTCAACATGGTGTTTTGCATTTGTTGCATTTCCTTTGAGCAACAGAATTACTGCTCATCCCAGGACTAACCATCAGTCTTTGTCTGAAAACAAATTACTTGCATGGGCGGCATGTGTTTGTGTCGATCTCAGCAGATTTGAATACACGTGCTTGCAAGCATGTCTGCATATATTTAGGTGAAAATGCTTTTATCTGTGCCTGAACAGTTTTGGCATTTGTATCATAACGTTCCTACTTGACTAGGTAAATATAAAAATCAGTTCATAAGAAAAAAACTTTAGGTGTAGATATATTTATGATTTAAAAGATGGCATGAACTTTACTGTGATGAATTAAGCGTTTTCAGCTCCCAACAAAAACAAGCAAGGTTTTAAATTCTCTCCAAATGCCCATTTAAAGTGCAGCTTATGAACTTCAAAGTGAATCAAACAGCACCAAATGAAGATTTAAAACCACTTCACTCAGAGCTATTACTTCTGCGAACGTTGCAACCTGAGTCACATTTCCAGGCAGCAGCGACGTCTCAGTTTTATTTTTATTTTCCTCATTAAACTTTGAGACTGAAACTACACATTTTAGAAAGTCAGTCATTGTTGTTGTTTTCCCATAACTTCTGCGTGTTACTTTTATTTATTTGTTGCCTTTTCAAGTCTTTCCTTTCTGTTTCACAGGATTTACAGGCAACACATTTCTGAGTCCTGAGAGGAGCAATGGATGACATTATGCAGAAGTGACGGACACTGTTGGAGGATTTCAGACAGTTTTTTTTTTTTTCCATCAGATATCTGCCCGTGCCTCTTTGTAAAAGCATTCAGTTAAATTACAGAGGCAGATATTTGACTGCAAATCTAACAGGATGAGAGTAAACTTGTTTACACTGTATACATTCATGTTGAACATTCAGGCAGACATTTGTTTTAGTTGTATAGTTTCTAGACTGATCAAAATAAATACTTTTTAACGTGCACCATATTAAATCTGAAGGTCTTCTGTTTTACACTGTGTTTAATCTTTATTTGCCGTATGAGAACTTTTCGATAAACTGTGCTTTGTATGGAGACTGTACTGACATTTCTTAACAAAAATCCATTTGTTGCCTGGATAAACGCAAACATTAGTTTATATTGCGTTGTAACATATTCTTGAGAAATTTTAATTTGTAAAGTGAAGCTCTTGTATAACAATGTAAAGTTTCAATAAAAGCCTTTTTGAAGACATCCAAAAAAAAAAAGAAAACCTATTAATGAGCCCAAATTGAAGGTCTAACCTTTGAAGGAATGCACATTGCCCACTGAGTTTTCTGCATATTAAACTATCACCTTACACGCTGGTTTGGTCAAATGTTAATAACATTACATGCAATTTATGTCACACACACAACTGTAAGATGTCACACTCATAGTGTTGATAATGATTCTCAGCTACCACCACTTCAAATTTTAGCTTTATTGTCGTAAAATTGACTAAATTATAACATTTGTTGTGTTTTATAAGGCCAGTTGGCAGCCATCTTGCTTGGGTTCAGCTTCAAATGTTAACCGGTTGTGGAGGAATGTTTAACGTTCACTTCCGGAAAGTTTAATTAAAATCTGTACAGTGATTCATTAAATATTTTGCTAACAGACAGACAAACATTGTCACTGGCAAAAAGGTTCCTCAAAGATTTTGTGTAATTTCATTGCTAGTGTTTACATTATGTCGGATTCAGCGGCTACCACACAAACCTTTAGCTCAATATTACCAACAAACACACAGACGTGATCAAAAGCATGAGGCTCGCCTTCACCTCTTGTTTATAAAAAAAATACTACGTTTCTTTCTAAACACAGGTTTTATTCATTTGATGTGTCAAATGAAGACTTGTTCAAATTTGAGACACAGAAACAACCAAATAATTCTAAGAATGATGTGGCGCTAAAAGTGATGAGAAATAAGAGCGAAACAGGATGTTGTCGTTTCTGGCCAGTATTTATGAAAATATGTTGTACAGTTTACTGACACATCTGGACATGAGCACAATAGCATGAGTAAAATAAAATGTCTATCAGTTGCTTATTCTGAGTATTATTTTTTTCCTGCAAACACTTAGAGAAGTTCCAAATATACAGTGTCTTTAGTTCCTCCTCTGGAAAGATGTTCCACCAAAATATGTTGTTCTAACTGAAACCAGGTACGAGGAGTCATCGTATATAATAAGAAAGGGAACAAAGTGAGTCACATTGAGGCATCTTAAAACAGATTTTCCAGTAACGACTTCTATTGAAATGTTTTGAGTGTTTTTTAGAAAACAAATTTGCGTCTTGTTCTCAACGTATTCTCAAAACAACATAAAAACACTCATTAAGTGTTTCTCAGTATGTTGCTCGTTGAAACGTTAAAAAAAGACTAACCATATCACAGCACACTGTTAATTAGACAGTTCCTGGAGAAACTTTAACGGGGACTACCACACGGCTACCAATTTAAATTTTTGATTGGACAGTACAATGTGTTGGGGTTCACCCTCAGCTGCTGCCATACCAAATTTCAGCTCTATATGTGTAAAAATAGCTGAGCTAAAGCCATTAAAATGTAGCTCTGGCAGCCATCTTGAATTTTTTATTTGAATTCAGCATTCAAAACAGCCCTAAAAAGGCAGATTTAAATTATTTTTTCCTTTTTAGCTCTGGTAGCCATATCAGATATTTGATTTGCAATCAGAATATTTTAGGGATCGTTCTCAGCTACCAATACACCACATTTCTGCTCAATATCTTTTAAATAGCTGAGTTATCATATTTTTCCCCTTTTAGCTAAAGCAGCCATCTTGGATATTTGATTTGCATTAGGAAGAACAACTTGCTCTCAGCTACAGGCATAACAAAGTTCAGCTCATCTCAAACACTACATCCAAACTTTGTTCGATGACTTTCTGAGCTTTGTTCAGTGACCTCTCTCCTCTAGGTCATGTGACCTCACTGTGGCAGTTAGAAGCTCTTTCGGGACCCTGTGTACACAATTTTGTTCCATCTCATACATGTGATGCGAATGACAATAAAGAACCTTAAGACTTCTGTCCGTTGTTCAGTGAAAAATATTTGCGTCTTTGCAAATTACATCACCATGGTAACTCGAAATGTCAATATAGCATACCATACCATATCATACCATACCAGCTTTATTTTAGCTTTGGCTGCATATGACTATTGTGCTACATTTTACTTAGATCTG
>JARVGQ010000116.1:27470401-27481559 GCA_031762355.1 Hypsolebias martinsi | reverse complement strand
TGTGTGTGTGTGTGTGTGTGTGTGTGTGTGTGTGTGTGTGTGTGTGTGTGTGTGTGTGTGTGTGTGTGTGTGCATGCAAGTGGTTGTTTGTGAGCTTTGTCTCTTTATAGAAAGTGATTTTTTTTGTTTGTTTGTTTTTTAATCTGGTGGGAAATGCTCTGTCTTCCTGCGGAGCCTCTTTTCACCAAGCAGGCCCTCAGCTGATGAATATTCACACAAACTGACAAAAGAAAGCTCAGATGAACAAAAGTTGAAGCCAATTAGCTTCCAAAACCAGGGAGGGAGTGGGAGATGGATCCAGACACTCAGGACCTCTGTGTTCCTGTGGCTCAAAAGCAAAGGAATCTGACCAAAGTCAGGCGGAGCGAATCACTTCCAGTCCTGGTGGACACGGAGCTAATGATCATGGCTCTACATCAGAGGCCTTGAATTACATGTGGAACATATCAGTACGGCCTTGTGCTGATAGCTGCCATCACATAGCACACATTTTGCCCCGGGGGCTAAGCCTTAACATTTTTCCCGCAGGTTTGTGTAGATTAACAGCAACAAAGGAGCTGGGTGGAAACTCACGCCCAGCTAAACAAAAGATGGATTGTTTTACGTTAGCCTTGACCTCTGAGAACTTTCCCCGCTGATACGTCAGGACCTCTCACCTACTTTACTGAGACCTTCCCACTTCTGTCCCAAGAGAAGACGCGCCTTGTCCTCAGAATCTTCTTGCAGAACTCAGATGTCAAATTTAGGTCTATCACTCCTTCTGTACCCTTTTCCCCTCGTTTTAAGGTATTTCACAAGATGTTGAATTAAAAAATGCTAATTCTTTACCATAATTTTAAGTTGCTTTACTAATATTTCAGCTGATTTTTTTTCCTGATCAGATTCATCAATATGGAAAAAAAAATCATGCTTACCGTTATCGCCTGAATCTGCTTTGAATTACAGTACTGTATTTGAAAGTTACAACCTTTAGCTGCTGTAAAGGCAGAATGCATCTTTTGTTTTTATTCTTCAAACATAATAAAAATAGCATTTTTTTTAAGGAATGCATGTCACTCACTGCCATTCTTTACAGAATTTTAAACTAAGCTTCTTTTTTTTTTTTAAGTTAATGCTGTTATGGTCAAGCCTTTGAAATGTCACTGTGTGTGAACTGTTAGCACCTGAGCGGTTCTGAGGATGATTCTCAGCTTCTAGCACTCCAAATTTTAGCTCCATATCTGTAAAACTGACTGAGTTTTATAGCTTGGTTATGAATTAATTTTATAATTGTGTAGACAATCAAACATAGACACAAACACAGGCAAAAACTTTGTCACCTTCAGTGGCAGGCAGTAAAACTTTATATAAATTCTGGCAATAAATTGATAATTGTAAACAAAAAACAAAGTTGAACAAGTTTTGGTATTTTTCACAAACAACCATTTATGAAACTTATCTAACATAACCAGCATATTAAATTATTCTTATATTAGAGATTATTCATCAGCTTTGGTCAGTTAATCCCAGGAGAATTCATTTCAACCTGAAAATAATATCATATTCTTTCTATTAGACTTGATAAAATTAGAATTGCACCGCTCGGGGTGGCTGCATGTTGGAGTAGCTGTGTTACCTTCATTTTGAGTTATTGCTTTTGAAAACTTTAACTCCTCTATTTTCTGGATGTAAATTGCTTTTTTTCAGATGATTATTTCCTCTGGTATCAGATGCTGTGCAGCTGGAAGGATTCTTACTGAAACCTTTTTTACTTTTGGGCATTATGATGCGTAACCATGGCAACAAGTTCTTTTTAACAACCAGGAGCAGCTGATTAACATCTCAAAAGCTCAAATACCTCAACTACAGCCCCAAATCCCAAATGAGTTGAAAAGGAGGTGCCGTGGACCATTTCCCATCAACCTGGCGGCAGTGCTCGAGTACCTGACCGTCGAAATCCTGGAGCTGGTGGAAAACTTGGCTCGTGACAACGGGAGGACCGGGATCATCCCCCGGCTCCTTCAGCTGTCTGACCGTGGGGACGAGGAGCTCGGCAGACTGCTGGGAGGAGTGACCATTGCTCAGTTAGGAATTTTGCCCAGCATTCGGGAAGTCCTGCTGCCCAGGAGTACCGAGAGGCCCGCTGGATCTGACAGCAAGCTGGATCCGTGTAAATGGATCGATATCTGTGGCCAGATTCTTTGACTTCCCTGCAGGAGATCCTTCCTGTCCACAGCTGTCAGCATCTATAACTCTTGAATGGAACCAGGATGATGAGCTACAACAGCACTGAATTTCCCTTTAGGATGAATAAAGTTTGTTTGAATTGAATTGAATTGGATAATTAAGCATGATGATCCAAAACACTTGCAGTGATCCAGAAATACATTCAGTTTTCATGTATGTATCACAAAGTCAGTTATTTAAAAACGGTGAAAAGGAGAGAATATTGCAGCCTCGTTGGAACTAGACAGCAACAGCAGCAACAGATCAAAACATTTAAATGTCTCTGACTTCTCACTATGTTCATAAGATAGACAGACCTCAGCTGTGTCTCAGCAGAAAAGTGAAACGTGTGCATCCAAATCATCTCCAAAGCAGAAGTGTCACAATAATTCATAAGAACTGTGAAGTCACAACATGACCTCCAGGTTCTATGTGGGTCATCATTTACCTGACATGATGGAAACCTCAAAGATTTCTGATATAAAACTAACTATAGTACAGTTGTTTAACATATCCTGATTCATGTTCAATAATCCAGGTAGAAAATGCAACAAAGTTAAGTCAGGACACTTTCTTTTTTATTTGTTGAAACATTTCGTCTTTCATCCAAAAGACTTCATCAGTCTGAAGAGCCACAACAAACTCAGTCCCCTCTCATATATGGAGCTGGTTTCTGGAGTCCGCCCTCTCCCCCGCCGACTCATTTGAGGCAGTCGTGACCAATATCAAAATATAGTATAAATTACTATAATAATATAGTTATTTAATTTCAACACTATTATGCAGTTAACTCCTGCATCCAAGCATTTGCAAGTAAATTGAAACAAGCAGCATGGATTTTAAACTTGTGGCCTGCTGAACATAATTCAATGAATCGACTGCTTCCTCTTTTTTTTTCAAGCATTTACGGGTAGATCAGTGTTGAAAGGGTGAGACGAGACACTGAGTATGAACCGCTTCACTTTACGCTTAACGTCTGCTTTGGATTACTCAGAACCAGGTTAATCATTTAACTGAATGCCTACGATTTATAAACGAATGATGCAATTACATAATTGTATTTATTGTATGTTTATCCCCTCTTAGGGTGGTGCCATCTCAATCCTGGCAGCCTGTGAGAGACCCAATGATTTTGGGGGAGTGCTTCTGATAGCTCCAATGGTCCAGATGAACCCAGAGTCAGCAACGCCGTTCAAGGTACCACTTGATTTTCTCCCTATTTACCATCTAAACTGGAGGCTCCTGAACTTTTCAGCCTCGGACTCCAACTTTGGGAACCACTGCTCTACGTTGCCATCTTCTTTCTCATATTCTCACATCCTAACCCAGGAGTCACTTCTCCTGCATCACTCAGGCTTATTATTGAGGAAAACAACAAATTTTTTTTTGTTCCATTTTTTTTTTGTCCAGCTGCCACTAACTGAATCAACGCTTTCAGTGTGGCATTGTTTCGAGGTCAAATATCCTCAAAACGGTTGTTAAAAACCTCTGTGGAAACACACGAGATTTGATGTTCTCCTTAACAAGAACAAATCTGTGTTTCTCTTTAATGTGGCTATGATTCAAAACATGAAGCAGCTGCATATTAGGAATGAGAATCTGGGCAATCAAATAACAAAATTACTCAGCGTTTCTGATGAATGTGTCAAACAGAAATTTTCATCGTGCTTTTCTTGATTATTGTTTGCAGGTTTTTGTGGCGAAGGTCCTGAACCACGTGCTGCCCAGCCTGACCCTGGGCTCCATCGAATCCAAATGGATCTCGCGGGACAAGAAGCAGGTGAGAGACAGATGCTGGTCTGCGTGTGACTGGGACTGTGCGCTGCATTGTGTGTACGGTAATTGAAATATCCAATCCGGATGTAGTAGAAAAAGAAAGAAAATAAAAACCTCAGAAGGTATCAAGGGGAAATTGTATATCTCTATGTGTGTACAACTACCTGTATAGGACAATCCCAGGATGAAGACCACCTCAATTTTTTTGTCCAATTTTATTATGTCTAACTATAAACAAGGTTTATTTACTTTGTCTCACACCCAAACTGCTTGCATAATGCTACAGATTAACCAGCGGAAAGCCGACAACGCACGCGCAGGCACGTCCATGCACCTGCAACAGCACACATTCGTGTTTGAACCTAACCTGTGGGGTCATGTGTGTACATACGCAAGCCCACATCCTGCTACTGCTGCTTCCCACAGTCAGTTCGGGGAAGTCGTGTTTTTCCATGTACTGTACAACAATAGATAAATACAATAGATAACGCTAACCTGAAACAAATGGTCAAACGAGACAAAGCTTCTGCTGCTGCGTGTTTTATGTAAACGCTCTCTGCTGTGACTTTTAGTTTAGCTTTTTGGTTTTTATTGCGAGGAGGAATTAAAGTGAGTCTTTTTTTCCTGTACTTTAAGTTAGAAATTAGATAAACCATTAAATAAATATACAAAAGTTTATGGAACAGGTTTTTTTTTTTTTGTTTTCTTTTTTAAACTCAAATCAGTCATCTCACGAAGTTTCTGACTCATTCATAAATCAGGTTTAGCAGCCTGCCACTAAAGGCCACAGACACGAGCAAATAATATAGATAAAACCAAAACACCTTGACCTACATGTCATCAGCATAAACACCTGATTGCATCGTAAAAAAAAAAAAAGACTTTTTTTTTTCTAATGAAAACTTTGAAAAATCACAATACCTTAAAACTTTATGTGATAAAAGGAAAACTGAACGAAGTGCTTTTGTTGTTCTTTGGGGCAGTTTAGGGTCTGCTTACATGAAAGAGTCACTGTAAATTAACATAAACGGTGCTCAATAAGGCTTGTGTGGTGGTTAACCTCGCAGCAATTAGGTTACAGGTTTGACCCCCAAACTGGGGGCTTTCTGCATGGCGTTTGCAGGTTCCTCGAGTGCACATGTGGATTTTGTCTGGGAACACTGGTTTCTTCCCACAGTCAAAAAACATGCATGTTAGTTAAGCTGGCTACTGGTTGATTACAGATACAGTATGTACCCCACCTTTCACTCAGTGACTGGTTGAAATGGATAAACGGCTCTGCTCAACCCTGACCAGGAAGGAAAATATGGGGATAGAAACTGGATGGATGGATGGATGGATGGATGGATGGATGGATGGATGGATGGATGATAGTTGTTCTATAACCTTTGTTGTCTTTGTGTGGAGTAATTTTATACTGTATTTATGTTCAATGTAAAAAAAAAGGTCTGATAGCTTAAAGCCTTTTAAAAAACCTAAAAGAACTTGTCTTGTAGTAGAAGACCTTGCTGCTGAGGCCTCAGATAATCTGACCAGCACAATTTGAACTGTGTTAAGCATCCACATTACTGTTTTTTTAATGTTCTTTGGAATCTAACTTCATTCTGCTTTAACCATTCGCATATCAAAACATTCATCTCATGCAGAAGGGTGCTATATCTTTTGTAACTTTTGTGTTTTTCAAAATATTTCACATTATTTACAATTATTTTACTAACAGAAGCACAAGGAGCTCTCATCAGTCCCTTCAAAAAATGCGCTGTGGCAGCTGTAATGAAATTAGACGACAGTTAAACTCTCAGACTTTATTACAGTAGCTGTGCCTTTTCTCCAGACGCCATTACAGAATACAGCGTTGTCTCATTGCCTTTGTGTCTTACTTTTATTTTCTTTAACATAGTCTCTTTTAACTTAAAGAGGAAAGGTCCCGACACAGCACCGCCCTCTAGTGACAAAAATTTAATAACAGCAACAGAAAGAAACTGTAATCCTAAAAATTCAACACTTTGAAATCTGCTTTAGCATATTGTTGTGATTTTGTCTTCTTATGCTACATTTAGCTGCCTTTCAACTACCGTACTTTTAACTATTATCTAAGCTTTTGCTACTTTTTAGCCTTTAGCTACCTTTAGCTGTCATCTAGCTACAGCATTCAGCCCACATTTTCACAGAATCTGCTAATTTTCTACTCCATATTTCTCAGTGAGTGAGCATTTGGGTTTCTGTTCCAGTGACTTGAACACTAATGAATATAGTATTGTCCTGGTATTCTCTTGTGTGTCTGTTTAAAAAATGTATACAGCATATTATTATTATTATTCTTTGCTATAAAGTACCAGTACAGCTATTGCTGATGAACACTGAAACAATTTTTTCCCCCGATGGGAGTGATGGCCCTCTGTTATAGTCAGACTCCAGTAAGAGGGTCACTAAATGATTTGAAGTATATGATTTTTTTTTTTACATGAAAATATTGCTGTGATTTATAAAATTATACAAGACTGAACAAAACCAGATAACAAGACATACACAGCACAAAACCCAACAAGCAACATTTGGAAAAGTTGTTCTATAAATGAAAACAAACCAGAAAACTTTTTTTTCCCTAGTGTTTTGTAAATTATTGATTTTGTTTCTGTTTTTTCATTGGGTTTCGCTCTAGTTTTCTCTGAAATCTTGTTGCAGTTTTTGTTTTGTCGTGTGTTTTTTCCTCCAGTGTTTCTGTGTTATGTCCCTGTCCTCCTGTAACTGTTTAGTGTCTCCTCTCAGGTGGAGGCATATGACACTGACGAGCTGAACTACCACGGCGGGTTACGGGTGTCATTCGGCATGCAGTTGATGGCGGCAGCAGAACGAATCGAGAGGGAGATCCCATCCATCAGCTGGCCCTTCCTGCTCCTTCACGGCGACGCTGACAAGATCTGTGACATCCGCGGCTCCGTTATGATGCATGACAACGTTGCAAGTGCTGACAAGAAATTTAAGGTGGGTGTGGTTTTGTTTAGATTGTTGCCCACCACTGAAGGTGAAAATGTGATAGTGTATGTATGTGTGTGTGTTTGTGTGGGTGGAACTACTGGACAAATGTTAATGAATCCCTCCAAAAGTAATCATCGAGCGCACATCTACAATTGATAACCTTTAGAAGTTAACTCAATTCAAGATGGCTGCCACAGCCAATTGCTCTTGGAAAACACAAACATGTCTCTAACTGATTAATTCATTGAAAGTTACAAACATTGGGCTATTTTTGTGTGGTAGCTGAGACTTATCCACAACGCATACTCAGAACAATACACTTTATACTCATCTCTGCATAAACCTTGTCATTCCTTCAAGAAATACCATAATTTCTGGACTATAAGTCACTCTGGAGTATAGGTCACACCAGTCAAAAAATGTCTCATGAAGAGGGAAAAAACTATACTGTATATATGTTGCTTCTAAGTATAACGTGCATTTATTTAGACGTCTATGTCTCAAAGTGCAAGAACAGACGTTTAATCTGAAATAACAATAACACAGAACATACGTGGGATCCTGAACAAGCTGAATTAACATAACAAGCAAACGAGTCCAACAAGCAAGTTACCTGTAAATTCACCAATCTCATTCCACATCACTTTTGGGGGCATTTTACTTGTGTTAAGTTTTTCTCAGTTCTTTCTCAGTTGTTTCTAAGTGAAGTGAATGTTTGGATGGAGCGGTGGGGGTGTTAGTGGTAGAGGAACAACATATGGTTGTCAAAAGCCTCGACTCTCTCGCGGCTGCAAATGGTAACGTTTACTCTTTGGTTCATGTCAGTATGAATGAACATTTAACACGTCAGTCAAAGATTGCTCCACGAATATGAAAAAAAAAAAACATAAATAAATTGCTTCGGATTATAAGTCGCATGACTGGCCAAACTATGAAAAAGGGTGTGACTTATAGTCTGGGAAATATGGTACTTGAATTATTTAAGATTTATTTACTCCCCCCCCCCCCCTTTTTTTTCTTTAATTTCAAAGGAATTTTTGACACAGAGTGAGGAAGAAATATTTGCATTAAATTTAAAAAGAAATTATGTTACCTGTCACTAAACTGTGTTCTACCATTTGTTTGTCATAAAAAGCACGTTCAACAATTTATTAGCAGCTCCTCTCTCAACAACCTGGTTTAATATGTGTAGATTATGCGGAAAACATCTGTATAAGCCTCTTGACATTTAAATAAAACATCTTTTTAGCGGCTGAATGATAAAATGCAAATAAACAGACCGATAGTTGTTTACAACCTGTTTCTCCTCTAGAGAATGAATTTTTTTTAAATGAGAGATGTTTGTGCGCAGTGTTACTGGAAGGTTTATCACAAAGAGGAGGACAAATTATTGATATACATGTGAAGGGAGGTAAGTGAACAGGGTGGACTGAATTAATGTTCTTTTCTCCTGCACCGTAGAGTTAAGTAGCAAGCTCAAGGCTCAGGCAGAACTTTATCATATGTGTAATGAAACAGAAGAATAGCAGGTTTTAAATCAGAACTAAAATGGTTTAGATGTGTGAGAGGTGGGGTACACCCCGGACAGGTTGCAAACAACTGTTTAGTCTCACTTACACCGGTGTTACCAGTTACCCTCTATCTCCATCTTCTACCACATACATATCTGTAGTCGGGTTGCAGAGGCAACAAGTCCAGGAGAGAAACCCAGACACCCCTCTCTCTCTATCCACAATTTCCAGCTTGTTCTGGGGAACCTCATGGTTTTTCCAGGCCAGAGAAGATACACAACCCTCCAGCGACTTCTGGGTCTTCCCTGG
This sequence comes from Hypsolebias martinsi, assembly GCA_031762355.1. Classification (NCBI taxonomy): domain Eukaryota; kingdom Metazoa; phylum Chordata; class Actinopteri; order Cyprinodontiformes; family Rivulidae; genus Hypsolebias; species Hypsolebias martinsi. The sequence goes on along the minus strand of JARVGQ010000116.1, from coordinate 27,472,779 downwards.
GGCCTCCTACCAGTGGGACTTGCCCGGTAAACCCCTGAAGAGAGGCATCCAGTAGTCAGATGCCCAAACCACCTCAACTGACTCCTTTTGATCTAAACCTCATGACCTTAGGTAAGGGCTATAACATAGACCAACCAGTGAATCGAGAACTTTTCCTTTCAACTCAGCTCTTTCTCCTCCACGACTGACCAAAGCAACACCCTCATTACTGAGGATGAGGCTCCAGTCCATCAGTCCATCTCCTTCTCCATCCTATCACCAGTGAACAAGATGCCCAGATACTTGAACTCATCCGCCTGATGCAAGATCTCCCATGTGACCTGGAGGGGGCATTCCACCCATTTCCTATCAAGAACCAAGGCCTCGGGTTTAGAGGAACTGACGCTCATTCCAGCCGCTTCTCATTCGGCCGCAAACCGCCCCAGTGCATTCTGAAGGTCTTGGTCTGAAGATGCTAGAGAACCACATCATCTGCATAACGCAGAGATGAGACCCTGAGGTTCTCAAATTTTGTTATGTTTTATTTTGCCTCACTGTCTCTGAGAGGGATACATTGTTGGACCTGATTTATATAAGATCTATTTTTTTCCCTTCACATTTTAGCACCAGCTTCTAATTTTTCAGATTAATGAACCAAGAGGAAATTATCTTTGGTTGAGTTCTCAGCTCCACACCCACAAGACGTGTGAACAAAAATAGATTTTAGCATTGCAAACAGTAAGAACAGCAATATTTACTCATTATTCTGCTTAACTCATCACTTGTCGTTAAATAGCACTTATTGCTTGTGTACTTCTAAGTAATATATTTAATCCAGCTGGATCACAACTCAATTCCCACTTGTGAAGAAACAAAGACACAGATTTTTATGTCCTGATTCTAAAAGGCAAAGGCAAACTCTCATTAGTTTTGCTTCTGTGTGTGCATGTGACTGTGTCTGTCTGTTAGCAAAATAGTTTATGAACCATTAGAAGGACTTGAATTAAACATGTGAAATGTAATCATTGGATGGACATCCAAGCCAAACCAATTTAAAATAGCCTATAGAGCTATTGATATTAGTCAACACATAAGTGGCTATAATTCATTTTCATACATAATGAGCTAAAATTTGGTGTGGTAGTTGCTGAGAATCGTTCACAACACATTCTCTGCATGACATCTCACAAAATCATGTGTGGCTGAATATTGTTTATTTATTCATTTATTTGTTGAAATGTATTCATTTCATTTAAACCAAGTCAACAACTCAAAAAAATAAAAACATACATTTAAAATAAAATGAAAGGCAGCAGATGAAGAATAATCTTTCAATCTCTGTCCCTTTTTACCCAAATATAATCACAACAATAATTTCCAAAGAATAAAGTTAACTACATCACCAAATTAAAGACTGCATCAACTCAAACAACAATTCAGTGAATTCTTACGCTATTTTTCATATTCTTTAAAAAAAAATCACTTTTAACAATCTCTTAAATATATACAGAGATCTGGCTGTTTTAACAAAATGTACTTGTATATTTGCAGGCAATATCTTTTATGAGCCTTGTACAGAAATAGCAAAATGCTATAATCAACCAAATCATAGAACTTCAATATCTTTAGTTTATAAAATAATAAGTTTGATGGATTGCTATAATTTTTTCTGGTAATAATTCTTACTGTTCTTTTTTTGTAAAATAAAAATAGGATTAGTAATCATTTTACATGCCTTACCCCAGACTTCAATGAAGTAAATTAAATATGGAACAATTATTGCATTATATAACCTGAACAATGCTTTGTCATTTAATAGTTCCCTTACTTTATACAGTATTGCTATTGATTTGGATTTCTTTTTCTTAAATTATGTGAGGTTTCCATGTTAATTTTTCATCAATGATGACACCCAGAAACTTCACCTCATTAACTCTACAAATCTCAATTCCATCTACTGTAAATGGTGCATCAATATTCCTTTTAATTATTATAATCTTATTAACTAGTTTTTTTTTTAACCTATTTGTGTTTTATTTCCGGTCTGGGACAGAGATAGCAGCTGAGTCTTCTTCTTCTTCAGGGAAATCCACAAGAGATCACCTGCAGCTAAGAAGCCTGTGATGACTAAACTCTTAACTTTTCCAGGGACAATGTGGGAGCAGGTCCAAGAAGAAGTTGTGAGTAATGAGGACAAATACAGCCACACTGCAGAATTGGCAAAGCTCTACCTCTTTATTCCTGTTACCTGTTGTTAGTGAGTGGTTTTCTCCACCGCTGGAGATATTCACTGCAACTAGACCTGTGCTTTTGGCAGACAATGTGGACAAGTTGGTCTTTTTGGACAAAAACTTAAAACTTGATTAGTTAGATTGTAAACGGTCTGTTGCTGCTTATTG
>JARVGQ010000116.1:27357073-27367705 GCA_031762355.1 Hypsolebias martinsi | reverse complement strand
AAGGTTGTAAACGCATCTAAAGGATGTAAAATGAGCTCAGTTCATTTTCTATGAGAAACAAATGGCAGAAAAGGCTAAATATTTCAAAAAGCTAAAGTTGTACAAATCCTAAAAGTCATAGTACCCTTCTCCTGAACGAGCTGAATGTTTTGAGATATGATTAATCACTTAAACTGCAGGATGAGAACCGTGCAGAAAAACATACGGGGAAAAAGAAATGAATCACAATAGTGTGAATGCTTCATGAGCATTCACACTATAAGACCACTAAGGACTGGTTCAGTTCAGTTTGACCATTTTGAGAGCAAAGAAAGACCAAAACACACAACAGTGTTTATCAGACTCATGAGGACAGATGGGAGGAGCACGTGTCATTCACAACGTTTGATTGTTTGTGTAATAACTTGTCCTTTTATGCTTTTCCGTCATCTCCATCAGTGTGTGAGGGCTTTGGGGATGTGCTGTTACGTGTCGACTGCTGAAGAAGGAGAGGTGATTTCAGTTTTAGTTCTTAAAGAACGCGCAACAATACATCTGCATGACTTGCACCAAGTTCACAATTCTAAGTGGTCACATTTTGATCCATAGTTTCAAAGTTTGAACTTAATAACTATAAGTTGTACATTTGTTCTTATTCTTTGCTGGAAAAGTTAAACTCGTGTGACTCTTCACTTTATTGCCGCAGACCTTAATCAAGTCATTGGCTCATCTGGAGAGTATCTTCATGTCTTCTTACCCCAACAAAGAGGGAACGTTGCCGACTCCCAAACCAGGTATTTCAGGACTCCACATTGCAGCCCTGCAGGCCTGGTCGCTGCTGGTCACCCTCTGTCCCGCGTCCAAACTCACTCTGCTGCTGGACATGTGAGTCAAAAAACTATGTTGTGCAAACAAACAAAACAAAAAAAACAATAACTGTTTGTTTTTTTAAACTTATTGGCTTTATTAAAGTTTAAATGTTGACAATGTGATTTAATTTAACAGCACGCTGACTCACCATTTTAAGTAAAGTTATCAACATTAACAGTGATTCATCTGCCTTGTTATTTTTTCTGTTGTTGCAGTCACCTTCCTAAGCTGCTAGCTTGTCTTCAGAGCAGCGACGTCAACTACAGAATCGCAGTGGGAGAGACCATCGCGCTGCTCGTGGAGTTAGGGCGAGATATAGACGAGGTAAACAGACTCACATTAACATGTGTATAATATGTACTTATATTTACATAAATAAACCTTCTGAGCTGGATAACTGGACAAACCGCAAGCTGCCGCCTTGTTTCGGTGCGGGGCTACAGTTAGGTGTAAGAAATGTTCCTTTTGTCTAAGTCCAGTCCAGAAAAACGCTCATCACGAAAACTGCAAAAGTTCACTGTTCAAGTCCCTCAGTGATTGGGGACGTCGGCATACGCCATGTTTTTGCATCAACAACCTCTGGCACCAAGTTAGCGCTAAGCTAACCAACCCAGGCGTGCAATACAGACCTAGCGCTTGGCTTCTCTCGACAAAAACCCCGGAGACGAGCGCCTTCCCAAGTCAATCAGCTTAGGGGAACACTGAATATGTAAAAATGTGAAGGGACATTGCAACATGTACAAGTGCTGCACAAGGACAAACAGCACCGCGCAGAATAATGTTAACGCATCTTTTAGATTTTTAAAAGTTGATTCAGAATTTCCCGTGTCGGCCAGTCTGATGCATCTAAAAATAGACTATACCCCCACCCCTGTAATTTACTGCACTAACGCTTTGTCCTGTGTGTGTGTAGGAGTTTGAGGTGGAGGACAGTGAAAGTCTGTGTGAGTCTCTAAAGAGTTTAGCCACTGACAGCACGAAACACAGAGCGAAAAACGACAGAAGGAAACAGCGCTCCATCTTCAGAGAGGTGCTACATTACATCGAGGTATGGAGCTGACACTTGTGGCTTAAATGATACTTCAGGGGTAAATACCAACTGAAGATCAACTGAAGCCTCGGGGGGAGTTTACTTGATGTTTCTGTTGCAGCATCCCGTCCCTCTTTATCATCTTATTCACCTTATTTATTCATCAGTTTTTTTTTCTCTGCAGAGTGAAGAGTTCACGGAGGAGAAAATCCGGTTTGGACTGGAGAACGTTTACATCGACAGCTGGATGAGGAGACGAATCTATGACGCCTTCAAGGAGATCCTAGAATCTGGAGTCAGACACCATCTACAAGTGAGGCGAATATAAAGTCTGCAGCTTTTATTGAACTAATTAGAACTGAAGCATCGAAGCTGCACCAACAGCATCAAACAGAAGCCTACAGAGCTTTACATGGATGACGGTTCACATCAGTCTCATCTCAAACACAACTAGAGAAATACTATTTCCTGTGAAAATGCAGTGCGAGTGCTTATTGCTGAAGAACTTGCTGAAAAACAGCTGAAATTAGCTAAAGGCATGCTGCAATGTAGCTGAAATGGAAGAACAAGCTTAAGTTAGCAGAAGAAAGCAGAAAGAACACATATTTAATCATCTAGATTAAAATAAAGAGAAAATAGCATTAAAATTAGGAACATTAGCTAAAAAAAAAAAGTTGAAATTAGCAAAAAAGGCAGAAAGAAACTTAAACTGCCATAAGGATGTGGAAGGACCTGAAATGAGCTAAAAATGTTTGAAAATAGCTGAAAAAGCTAAATTTGGCACAAAAACTAAGTAGCTGAAATAACAGAAAAAGCTGAAACTTGCATGAAAAAGATGAAAAGATTAACAAGCTGAAATTAGCAGAGAAGATAATTAGGCTGAAAATAGTAGAAATTACCTTGAAAAACTTGAATTTATCTTAAACAGCTGAAATTGACTAAAAAATGCTAAAATAAAAAATGTGAGTAGCTGAAAAGATGGAACAAGCTTAAATTAGCAGAAGAAAACAGAAAGAACATGTTTACCCACTTAGGCCTGAAAGTAGAAAAAATGAGCACAAAAAAGTGGAAATTATCTGAAAAAGTTTAAATGACCAAAAAGCAGCTGAAAAGTAGCTAAAGAGGTACAAAGAAGCTTAAATTACCAGATGGAAGTGGAGAGAGCACCGTTGTGCCCAGTTAAGCTGAAAAAAGTTGAAATTAGTGCCAAAAAGCTGGAATTAGCTGAAAAAGCTAAAATTAGCATAAACAGCTAAATAGTAGCTGAAATAGCAGAAAATGCTGAAACTTGCAGAACTGAGCTGAAAGGAGCATAAAACGCTGAAATTAGCAGAAAGAATTTAGAAAAAGCACAAACATGTTGTGGTTAACAAAAATAATCTGAAAGGTGCACGAAATAGCTGAAAAAATTTAAATTTGCTCAAGGAAGCTGAAAGAAGCTGAACAGAACAAAATGTGAAAGGAGCAGTAAAATATTGTAAACTCATCTAAAGATCTGAAGGATGTAAAATGAGCCAAATTCATTTTATATGAGGAAAAAAGTGGCAGAAAAGGCTAAAATTTTCAAAAAGCTAAAGTTGCACCAATTCCAAAAGTCAGAGCAGGACTGTCCTGAAAGAGCTGAATGTTTTGATATGATTTGATGAAATAGTTTGAAAATTGTGGGATAAGAATCTTGTTGAAAAACGTACTGAATAAAAATGGATCACAGTCATGTGAAAGCTTCATAACCATTCACACAATAAACCACCAAAATCTGAACCGTGCACCAAAATCTGAACCGTGCACTGTCTGTGGTTGAAGAAGGCGTTTCCTGGAAGACAAAATACATTTACTATTGGGTTAATTCTAGTATAACCACTAAAGATACAGATAATTTCTCAGCAAATAATTTTTACTTGTATGTATTTTATTTAATAAATTTATTTTTAATCAAATTTATAAAGCACATTTAAAAACTATCGTTGGTCAAAGTGCTTTAGGCATTACAAATGATAAAAAAGACAGAACTGAACACGAGACCGTACAAAAAACACAAAATAAAACACATTTACACGTTTCTCTTATTGATTTGTTTCCTAATCTTTCTAAGTCAGACTTAAACCGAGCAAACAAGTTCAAAATCCACTTTGTCGTCTGTCAACAAGAGAAACCTGAAATCAGGAGTTCAAAGTATGTTTGTATTAGTGAAGTCAGTTTTTTCTTAGTTTTGCGTTTAGTTCTTGATGCGTCTGTGTTGGATCAGTATCGTGAAATAAAGCTCTGCAGTTTGTCCTCACTCGAGTTATGTAACTTTTCTTTTTGTTTGTTGAAGCACAACCCACTACTGCGAGACATCTTTGGCCTTGGACCCCCCCTCATCTTGGATGCTACCATCAAAGCCAACAAGATCTCACGATTTGAGAAGGTAACGGACTGTTTTCTGGCCTTGAGCACAAATATTCAGACTTTTCTGTTCACATTTTCAGCATTTTACTGGAAAGTTTCCCAGTTTGCTGCATTCGTGCCCTGCGCGATCACAGCCCGGCAGCAATCTTCTCTTGTTCTTTGTTTTGAGCAGCATCTATTCAACTCGGCTGCCTTCAAAGCCAGAACGAAACAGAGGAGCAAAGTCAGGGACAAGCGGGCTGACGTCATGTGATGGAGTGAAGAACGGAGGCGAGGGACTCCTGAAGCCGCTCTGGTTCAGACACAACGTGGTGCCTTTAACTCTTCGCCTGTCCAACTCATGAAAACTCATCCTACAGGATTTGTTTTCCTCAAAGGATCAGTTTCATTAGTGAATGTACCATAGGAGTCCTTGTTATTCCTTCGATACTCCTCCAGTTTCACGCTGAAGAGGTTTCAGCTGCCAAATATGTTCAAACGTTACGAATAATGCAAACTTAAGGAAACTGTGTGTGGTGTTTGTGTGCGAGTGTGTTTGGACATTAATAATGACGTGAAATCATATAACAAGAAGATGCCTAATTAAAACGATGAATTCAAAGACTTAATATTGTCTTCTCTATTTTGATGCTTTTGCAACAGAAATGTTTGTGTTGACTCTTAAATAATTGTATTTTAATTTATTAAGACGATGCATATTTTTTAAAAGAAACTTGACATTTTAAAAGCTGTTTACAAACACAAATAAGGTTCAAATTGTGATTCTCCCCTTTGTTTAATTGTAATGCAGGTTGGTGATGAATTTTTTTATGTCTGTTTTAGATAAACTGACATGGATTTATGAAGATATGCATTCATAAAATCTGAATTTATTTCTGATGAGAGGAAGATACAAACTGGCCACAAATCAGAGCTGCTGATGAGATGGGTTTGATGATGCTGAATTTACTGGTTATGTTAGAATTTTAAATTCATTTAATTGTCTGTTTTCTTAATTTATAAATAAATTGAACCATAAACTTTTAAATAATTTGATAAGAAGCCAACCATTTTACCTGGATGACTGTCGTGTCACAGGTCTGTCTCATTTATTCCTGGTGCTGTTGGAACAAACGGTGGATTAAATGAAATAAATAGTTTTACACTTAAACTGGTTCTCATTTATTCTAAACTGTTAATTCTGCTTGAAGTTTTTCATCTGGGAAGATGTTCTGTGTGCAATCAGCTACTTTAAATGATGTTTGCCATGGAAGTCAATTTCATTTATAAAAAAGCAAGTCAAAATCATGATGTTTTAAAACAGCAAAAATAAGTTCAAACTTGTTAAATCTCTGCTGCCCTCTTGTGGAGGATTTTGTCGTTAAAATTCTACAAACAGGCCACCAAAAAAAATACTCATAACAGATGTAATATCTCAATTTTACGTTTTAAACATTAAGAAAAAAAAAAATCAGTTTGAGGAAAACACTTTGCAATAGTATTGTAACTGTATATATTTTTATTTTTTATGTTTTTTTTTTATAGCTACAGTAATCCAGTTTACAATAAGAAGTCGGGTCATTACAAAAAGGCAAGTCAAAATCATGTTTAAAAACAGCAAAAATAATTAAGTTCTTTTTTTATTTCTTTATTCATTTTATAAAATGAATATATAACAAACACGTTTTCTTATGAAAACAAAATACAGTATAAAATGAAAGGTGGCAGAAGAAAAAAATCTTATATCTGCCCCTTTTTAAAACAATTCAAACAATTATATAAGTGAAAGAACCACAATGTGAAAGAACCGCAATACATAAAATGAAAGGTGGCAGAAAAAGAAAAAAAAAATCCTATTTATTCCGCCCCTTTTTTTTCTCTTTGATTTGTTTGAAAAAAATAAAACTAAAAATCGTGTAAAAACAGCAAAACTAATTAAGTTCAAACTTGTTAAAGTAATCTCTGCTGCCCTCTTGTGGAGATTTTTATTACAATTCCACAAACTGGCCTCAGTGGGGCATCCAGGTCCACTCATAAATCCAACATGGCGGCTCGGGCGCATTTAAAGTAATTGCTAGCTGCTGAACCAAGTCTAAAAGTGAAGATACGCTTTTTAACAACGGGATTAGCGTAAATAAGTGAAATGATATGGAACCTGTCAGCGGGTGCTCCTGAGAATAGCGGTTTAATTTGGTGCGCATGCGCGACTGTGGGGTTGTCGCTGTCAGTTCCACAGACATATGGTTGTTAGCCGATGTGAGCTACAGCGCAGGCTAACTCAGTCCCGGATGGACTCTGCGCAAATCACGGGCGTGTTCGGAGAACTCTGCGGCCTCTCCACGCCTGTCTCAGCTCATGTGAGTGATGAAGAGCTGCCGGAGGCCCGAGTCTACAAAGTGACAGCAGGTAAGCTAACTTCTTCTATAGTATGAGTTGTGTGTGTGTTGTTAACTGTCACACAGTTACACAATTAAGATACAGTGATTTACTAAATGGAAATAAATGAACAATGGTCAAGTAATGCCTAATCATCTTTTAACAGAACCTTTCAGGATGTATCTTTTTTTTTTTTTTTAATCCAGATGAATATAATGACTTCTCTTATCCAGTGTTCATATGCTGTGGGGTGTGGGTCCTTCATCTGCACAAAACAAGTCTCCTGGCCAGGAGGCAGCCAAAAGCAAAAACGCCCTTCTCGTACTTGCTGAAGGACCTATGCACAGGGACCACCCCGAACAGTGAGATGAACAGCTGAGATGGTATCAAAAATAGATTGCCAATAGGTCCATACTTTGGGACAAGTCCAGAATGTATGCAAGAGTGTAGCTGGAGTTTGTTTGCAATGATTACCAGTACATGCAGGGTCCAGGTTGGCTTTGATCGTGGACATCTTGTCTTTGGACCAGTGCAGCCAGTGCACCACCTTGAATAGAATTACACCATGTTCCAGACAAATTGAGGATGAGTAAATGTTCTTAATGATCTGTCTCCAGACTGAGTTGGTTTCCTCTGAGTCTGTTTCCCATTTCAGTTTTAGAGCGTCCAAACTGGTCTCATAGTATGAACTGAGCAGTGTACATGTATAGATCTTGCTGAGGGCCCCCTTAGTATCAGAACTGCCTTTCAAAATCTTAACCACAAAATGTTTTAGAGGGGTACAAAGGAAAACAATCATTTAGACCTCACAAAATGCCTCCGTTGCAGATATCTGAAATGACAGTTTACCGGCAGGTCAAAATACTATCATTTTAAAATGGCAGTAACCCGACTGACATGGAAACTGCAGTGTTTTCTGTAAATGCTCCCATTTTTTGTTTATTATCCTCAATAAACATTGAAAAAAAACCCCACTATGATTCCAGAGATTGTTCACATGTCAACGGGGCCTATAGTAGGTAGATAACTTTTGTTTTAAAAGTAGCTTGCATAATGATAAAGTGCGGGCACTCCTGGTTTAAACCATTCAAATCTTTTTACCCTGAACCATAAAATCTTCATATGACACATTTGTGAGATTATCAACAATACATGTACATATCCTTCATGAATACACAAAGACACTTCCAGTTTATTTACATTTTATTTATAGTATTAACATTTTATTTACAGCATTTTTTATTTTATTTATTTTTTACAGTTTATATTTTTATGGTTTATTTACAGTAATTGTTTATTTATTTAAGTTTATTAAAATTTTAATTAGTTTTTTAATATACTGTATATACATTTTTTACACTTTAAAGTTTTTTTTTCTTAGTTAATTTTTTACAGTTCATTTTCAGTTTTGTTTAGATTTGTTTTCAGGTATTTTTTACAGTTCGTTTAATTTTTTTACAGTGTTTTCTAGTATTCTTTTTACAATTTGTTTATATTTTTACTGTTTTTTTTTTGTATTTTTTTAATAGTTTAGTTTTTGTCTTAGTTTTTGGTTGTTTTATTTAAATTTATTTATAGTTTTTTTTTTGTTTACTATTTTATTTTATTTTTTATTTTAATTACATTTTATTTATAGTATTTTTTTTTGTTAATTGTTTTTTAACACTTTATTTACAGTAATTATTTAGGGTATTTTAAAGTTGTTTTTTTAATTACTTTATTTAGAGTATTAGTTTACTTTTCTTTTTACAGTTTGATTATAATCATTACAGTATTTTTAGATTTATTTTTTATCAGTTAGTTTAGTCTTAGTTTTTTTTACCGATTTTTTTTAACATTTTATTTACAATTAGTTTTGTGTTGTTGTTTATTTTTAACAGTTTATTTATTTTTTCCTTAGTTTTTTTTTGTTTATTTTAACATTTTATTAGTTACAAAAATCTGTTATTTACTTAGGTATTTTATTTTTTTCAGTTTTACAGTTTTTATTTTATTTTATTTACAGTATTCTTTTAGGTTGAGTGTTTTTTAACAGTTTATTTACATTTTATTTACAGTATTTTATTTATTTGTTTATTTATTTATTCTTTCATTAAATTTTGTGGATTTTAAAGATTGACACAACTTTGGTGATCGACACCAGGCTTTTATCAAAGTCCACACACAGCTGGACAGATGTGACGTCTTAGCACTATTGGTCCAGCTCTGGTTTTTGACGAACTGCAAATGTTTTAGATGAAAATAAAAAATAGATTCTGTCCTCCATCAGTGTTCTGATGGCTCTCAGCTCATCCTTTTTCCCTTCTGCAGGACCTTCTGCAGCGCAAGACGCTTGCTTTCTTCCACGCTTTTCTCCCACAGCTTCTTAAAGTCTTTGTGAAGGCTCAGTTGTTGGAGGACAACATGCCCATGGGGCCTGTAGAGATGGACACACAAGTTTTAATGTAGGAACAATTAACTGAACTTAGAGAGTTTCTTATTAGAAACTGTGACCTGAAGACGGTGATAACCGACCTGACTGTAGCTGCAGCATCCAGACACATCTTGCTGAGAGCCAGGAGGAAGCATGAGGTGAACCTGGCTCCTGCTGTCAGGACTGCATCTGCTCCCATCTCCTCAAGCAGGAGGCGCAGCTGCTGAGCAGTGCTGGTCCTCACTGCTGCACTGAGGTGGCTGAGGAGGGACACAGTTAAACGCAGTCCTGTTGATTTCTGCAGCGTCTGGACGACGTCTTAGAACTTCATTCTGCACGTCGACCTCACCTCAGCCCAGTGTTGAGCAGAGCCGGCAGCACACGGCCGGGGCTACAGTTCTTCACCATGGCCTCCAGGGCCAGGTTGACCTGCTGCTGAACAAACCTGCTGGCAGAGGCCTGAGCGATCCTCAGCAGCAGAGCACGGCCGGATCTCTCCACCTCCGCATCCATGTTCTTCTGCAGGTGGGTGTAGAGAGAACCCAGGGTGTCGATGGCTGCACAGGCCACGGTGGAACGCAGGTTCTTAACCTGAGGGGACAGAATGAGCATGAACAGTGAGGAGCCCAGCTTCTACTGCAGATGGTCCAAGTGTCCACACGTGGACAAAGAGTTCAGAGTAAACTCAGAGACAGGAAGGGACATGTCTTCTCACCTCATCTGTAACAGCCACACACACTTCATGCAGTTTGACCGTCAGCGTGTCGGGGTGGTGCTGGGCCAGAGCTCGGACCAGTCCCAGCACCTCCACTTTCTTCTCCCTGTGAAAAGAGGATCAAATTATTCTGCTGCTCCGAGGCGTCTGGATCCTGCAGGCAGCGTTGCTCTGTTCTGTTTTAAAATGTAGTGGGACATTCATGAAAACGTTAAAGCTAAAGTTCTCTGCGCTGCAGGCAGGAAAGGTCAGAACCTGCTGTGGGTCAGAGTTTTACCAGTCGTCTTGGCTGAGATGCTGGAGGACCAGGGACAGACTCTGGACGGGGTACGGAAGTGGCTTCAGCTCCTCTTTAGGCTGTGCTCTGCGAGGAGCTGGTTTCTTCAGATTCGGGGTGTTTGTGGCGCCCGCAGCTGCTCTTACACCAGCTCTTTTAGTTTTGGGTGGATCAGGCTGCGGCGCTCGAACAAGAAGAGTCTTTAGAGGAGCAGCGGCGCGTCGAGGCAGAGGAGCTACAGAGCTCCGTCTGAAAAGTTTAGCTTTTTTCAAAGGTTCCCGCTGAAGTTCAGCTCTCTGAAGACTCGCTGCTTCTTTTCCTGTTTGCATCAAGATTTAAAATGTTCATTAATGACAGGAACTTCACTGACAATACAGCTGGTATTAATATTAATAATCATTTTGTTTTGTGTAACTAATACAAATGACAAAATTATTTATTTATTGATTCATTTTATAATAATGAAATACATCATTACAATATATGTAATTAGAAAAACAAAATATAAAATGAAAGGTAGCAGATGAAGAAAAAAATCTTATTAAATCTGCTCCTTATTTGTCTAATAAACAATTCAAACAAACATTTCCTATAAATAACAAAAC
>JARVGQ010000116.1:27331331-27341501 GCA_031762355.1 Hypsolebias martinsi | reverse complement strand
ACACACACACACACACACACACACACACACACACACACACACACACACACACACACACACACACACACACACCAGTGGAAAAACAGTTCTTCCAGTACTGAGCCCTTTCAGTTGAGCATTTTTTTTACACCGTCTTTGTAACACCAAAAGAAGACTTTGTTTATGTGAACAAGCTTTTGTAAACTGAATTTTAAAGAAAAGCATGCAATAAACAAAATGCAAAAAACAAAACACTAACTTGTCCCTAGTTATGAGTGAGAGGGTGAATGGTTGTTTGTCTCTATCTGTCCCTGTGATGGACACGTGGCCTGTCCAGGGTGCACCCCGCCTCTCGCACAGTGACGTCTGGAGATAGACACCAACTCCATGCGACCCAGAAAGGTGACGCAGGTAAAGATGGATAGATGGATGGGTTCTAAATAACATTTGAATGGAATTTGCAAAAGTGTCCAACAGATGGCAGTCTAGTCATTTTGTATTTTAAAGCCTCTTTAGGAACAGTCCTGCTGTTACAGCCCTTCAGACCTGCAGCTTTATATCATGTATTCTTGGTTGGCTGCTGTAGATCTCTGGGTAACCATATATGCATTAGTTCAAGAACAAAAACAAAACTGAGCAGTGAATTGGGTTGTTTTATTCAAGTTGATGCATTACTTAAAGCAACAACAAAAAAAGGGGCAAAGTCTTAAATACCAAGTGTTACCAGACATCTGAGACTTTGTAACTTCACAAATCCGCTGCAGTTTCAGACCACCTGAAACCTAATCCGAAGCCTTTAAATGAGGCTCTTGAGCAGCTTTCTCATGAGACTGCCTGAACAAACAGTCTACTGTAATGCTGACCTTCAAACCAGGAGATAGAAACGAGGCCTGAGAAAACATTCCTTTTGGATTTCTTGCCACAATGATCCATTCTAATGAAGTAATTCCATCAAACCGGTTAGATTTATTTTATCTTGTGTGTCCTTATGCTTCATTATTAGTGCTTTTATTTCTTACTGTTCAGGCATTCATCTTCTGAAAATCCTCATTAAAAAAGAAGCCCTATCTTCTTGACAAGGATAAGAGGGCGTAGTGAGATAGTTGCTGATGAGGCAGCGCCTCCACATCGGCCTTGAACAGTCGCACCACATTCATTGCTCAGACCAGAATGGCTCTCATTTCTTACTGGTGGCAAATGAAACCTCAGATGATTTTTTTTAATAGATTAAATGCCTAAAATGATACAGAGAGTTGATGGATTATCTTCTGGACATCTCACACTGGCAACCCAGACACAGAGGCGGCACAAACTGTCCTCTTCACCAAACAGCACAGCACTCTGCAGCCTTGAGCTGTTGCCTGATGAAGTCACTGGTGTGGGTGTTGGTTGAGGCCACCAATTTGGGAGATGGATAGTGGGATGAATGGAGGAAGTGACGTATAACAGAAGGGAGACACAGACAAAGATGAGCGGGTGTTGGAGACAATGAGTGAGCCAGAGAATGGGAAAGGCTCCCGGCACCCCTCTGTGGTATTCTGGTACGTGGGATGGGACACAGAGATGAAGTATTGTTGAAGTCTCGGGGCGGGATAATGACGTGTGTGTATGTAGGATGTAAAAGGACAAAGGAAGGAAAGTGGGTTTTCTGATGCTGGTGGACAAAGAGCCTTTTGGTGTTGGTTTGTTCTGGTGATTTCCCATTTTAACCAGTGGTACAGGACGTCTGGGATACCAGATGGGGGAGTTAAATTAAAAGTCCACAATTCTTAAAAGAAGGCATATTACCCACTCCCTTTCATGACATAAAATAATCTTATAGAGAAAAGAGTTAAATACAATACAATCTTAAATAAAAGGTAAATAAAAGTAAACTCTTAGCTCAGTATCTGCAAAACAGACTAGTTATATTTTGAGTTGGCTAACGTCCATTAGCTGTGGTAGCCATCTTGAATTGTGTTGATGACAAAAAGTTGCGTCTAGTGGTTAATTTCTGAAAGTTTCATTACATTCTGTGCAGTGGTTCATCTAAATATTTAACTAACAGATTAAAAGAAAGGACACACAGAGTGTGGACAACAGTTAATGCCAAAGTTTTAAGCAAAGGTCTCGTGCACTGAGTTCAATGTGTTGAAAATGGCTTTCATCTACAACCACAATGAATTTTAGCACAGTATCTGTAAAATTGACTGAATTAAATAAAAACATTTTTGTATTTTTTTTAAGGATAAACTGTAGAAGTCACTGAATGTGGCTGGCTCCAGAAGTTATTGAGTCCTAGATGTATGTCTGAAAGGTTCATTAAAATCCATTCAGCAGTTCATGAGATATTTTGCAAACAGGCAGAGAAGACACCAAATAGTAAATCGCTAAAATTTTAAACAAAGATTTTGCAAAATCAGTGCTCAAAATATATGTCGAGGATAATTTTCTGCTATATTTTTGGTCATTGTCAAACCGATTGAGTAACTGTTGTGTTTTTCTAAGATCAATTGGCTGTGACAGTCATCTTGAATTGGGGTGACTCCAAAAGCTGTAGCTGTAGATGTACATCCAAAATGTACTTACTGCATTGAATTTTATCCAGAGGTTTTGAGAAGTTTTGCCGACAGACACTCAAACGTGCACATAAACATTATCGTCCTCATTTTGCAGGTCGGCTGCTGTCGATGAAAACAGCAGACAGTTGTCGGGTTTCGTTGTTACCAATAAATCATTTTGCATTGATGGATTTTCAACCCAAGAATGGTGTAGAAACGTTCCAGAATTAAATTTTATTCTTAGATGCAATTTATGAACCAGATCGTTGTACTGGGGGCATCACCAACCAGTACTCTAAATATGTACTTGAATATTTCATGACGGGCTTGCAGCTGCTATGGATCAGCGGCCTTGAATTAAAGAAACCGTTTCAATGTTGAGGCTGATGCCAGCAGCCTCTTTAGCGTGGCATGGTGGCAGGAAACTTGGGGGAAGCACAAAGAATATCTGATTACCAACACTTGACAATATTATATGACTTGTTATGTCTCGCTTGTTTAATTTAATAAAAACAACCTTGAACGTTTTGGATTTTTACTGGAAACAGAAATCTCCTTCGCTTCAAAGTGAACTGAGATGTGTACAAGTTAAATAGTTATTACAGCCTGGAAGCTCAGTTGGAGTCAAATGTTTTAGGCGTGTTTATTTTGGAAATTCAAGCTCTTCTTTCATACTAGAGGGTACTATTTTCTGACCAGGGTTTCATTTCTCTTTGCTGTTTTGCTTTAGTATGGACCCAAAAGCCTAAATATTTAACTGATAAAATAATGCGCTGTGCTATGGAGCCTAAATAATAATAATAAATAAATAAATAAATTGTGTGCTTAAGTGTAGTGAGTTGACATTATTGAACAGAGATTTATGTCATTGGACTTTTTTTCTGGCTGCAGTGTGTGAATCCAACACTTGCATGTATTTCCTTGTGGACACATATAAAAGTTCAGTTTACAGGATGAATGAATCAGATTCATAACAACAAAGTTTAAACATCTGCATGTCTTTACACTAACAGGAACTTTCCCTTCTATCATCCAAATCCTTGAGCCATGACCTTTACTTCTTGGGACACTGGGTTTAAGCTGAGACATAACACACAAAGTGTGTGTGTGGTGGTGGTGGTGGTGGTGGTGGGGGGGGGGGGGTGTACAAGGTTTATTCACAGTAAAGCTGGCCTTTCAGAAAGGAAGTTGAATTTTACAGTTTTCTTTTCGATTTACTGTTTGTTGAAGGTTGTTTGAACAGATGACTCCACTTGAAAAGGAGTGATTTATTATTAGGCCAGTGCCACTTTTGTCGTCTCCCTTTAAGTGTTTCTTTAAATTTTTTTTCTATTCGTCACTCCTTTTCAGAACAACCTTTCTTCCTTTGAACATTTTTAAATGCTAAGAACTCACAAAAGAGCAGGTTTGTCTTTGGTATTCATATGCTTTGGGTTGTAATGGATTTGGGTTTGTCAGGAGAAACAACTGTGCAGGAAGTGAGGCGTGTCAAAAGTTATAACACTTAAAAAAAAAAGACAATTTGCAAGCACTCCTCCCCCAATTAGGCTGTGCTTTGTTTGAGCTCAGTCTTTAAACCTAAATGAAGAGGCTGCAATGGACATGCAGACTAATAAGCACATAAACTGACAGTGATTAAGTAGAGACTCATCCAGACTATTAAGCTTATACGAGTCATTATTAGGCTTAACTGTCAGTTCACTATGAAAGATTAGCTCCCATTCATGCTGCTCTCTTTGAATAATTTGCTTTTGGCACCAAAAATTACTCCATTTCCAATTTCTACATAGTTTTCCATGCTTTTTAGCCCATAATGTTTATGCTTGAAATATTATTTTAACAATTTGTATTTTCTCCTCATCTCCTTATCATCCTATACACATCTTCCTTATGAGTTGTAACCAAATTCTGTGCTGCAACAAGAAAACTGTCCATACAATAAGCTTTCATAGGAGTGTATGCAGTCAACATCTGAGACAAACTAAAAACTACATCAGGTCTACTATAATGCAGTAAAGATCATTAGAAAGCTTATGAATTTGTAAATAAGCTTATAGTTTATTTTAAAGCCACCAAGGGGCTCATTGATTCTTATATTTACAAAATCATAGTTAAGCCAGAAGTTGTTTTTATCAAGATGACATCAAGCATATATGGAAGATTTTGGACTATGAAAACATAACATTGTTAAAAAGAAGCACTGAATCTATTAAAGAAGTTAAATGCTTAACTAAAAGTTTTTGGGTTAACCAGTTATAATTTATCACCCAAAATAACTTTTTATTGCATTTTTAAATCCTTTTAGAGAATTTTAAGTTTTACACTTTTTAAATTCCTTTCATCAAGTTTGTGTTTGTGTCAGCATGTGCATATTTGCCTGCATATATGCAGAGTGTGTGTCTGCATTAATAATCTATGCAGCTGAGCATTTAGTAATGTGTGTGATGCATAATTCATTGAAAAGAAATGGAATGTTCTTCATTAGCCCAATATGATGCTGCTGTGAACGCCACCTGTTATTGCACTGTTCAGTGATTCGTACAGTGCGATCATCTAAATGTCCCACTGAAAAACATTTGTACAAAAATATTGTCATTTAAAAAACATAATTCCGAAAAGGAAAGTGAGACTGCAATGACCTTCAGACACACTCATCACACGTTGCAGTCTTTGCCATACTAAGATATGATGCAGTTTGTCAGGATGCTTTCAATAGTGCCCTGATAATCAGGATGAAGGAGGGATTCTCAAACACTTCCTTCCCTCTCCTAAAAGTGTTGCCTTTGATGAGCTTTATTGGCCAGATTTATGGTGTGAAATGTCCAGAAAAAGATCTACAGTAATGGTGTCTTTAAAAAAAAATTATTGCTGTTGACCTTTTCTACATGGAAGCCACTGAAGCGTAGGAGAAATAGCTTTTTTATTTTTTATTTTTACCAAAGTTTTTGAGCCAGCATTTTAGTTTTCTTCACAATAAAAAGGATTCTTCACACAAGATCATGAGGTATTCCACATTTTCTCTGAAACTGTATTTTTGTTGTTTCATCAGCAAACTTGAGCTGGTTCATACTGAATTTGGAAAAAAAAACTGTATTGTGTCAGCAGACTAAAGAGCAGAGGACTGGACACACATCCTTGAGGAGCTCCTGTGCACAGTCTGATGATGTGATATTTAACTGCCAACACAAACTGTTAAAATGGATGCAAAGAAGGATCATGACAATAAGAATAATCTGGTCATAGCAACTCATTTTATTCAGAGGAGTTATGAAAATTTGCAGGACATATAATGTGGAACAGCTAGCATTATATGCAAACTAGTGAGTCCAGGCAAGATGGGAAGCTTGTTTTCATGCAATCTATTACTAACCTTTTGAATACTAACGTATAAGAGGTCAGCACCAGTGTCCAGTAGTCACTGAGGAAGGTTGCAGTTGTCATTTTAAGCACAGAGATAATTAAATATTTATTACAAAATTAATTTAAAATGTTTTTTGTATAGTTGAATCCCTTGATCAGCTTAACCCATCACTAAAAGAATGGTTGTTTTCTTTCTTGTACATAAAAAGTATGCAGATCTTGCTCCCTTCTTCTATAACAAGTTCATTGCTTGGTCTGGCAAGAGAGATGCTACTGACCAAAGACGTCTATTAAACTTTGTTCAGTATTGTTGGCTTCTGCACAAAGTGCATAGAGAGAAAAATGAGAAAGAGCCATGCATAAATATGTGTTTTTTTGTGCATGTGCATTAATTTTGGTCTATCAGGATTGTGAGAAGGCATATGTTGGTTTTGCCTGGAGAGTGTTAGTCAATCCAGGGTGGGTTTTAGAGGCTAAAACAGGACAAACTCGTGTGCTTCATAAATAAAGGATTACAATACACTGATTCACACAAACAGGCAGAAGCTGAGCATCACATACTGAAGGTTACATAAACCTTTAAGTTTTTTTATTCTGTGTCTGTGTTTGAGTTTTATTAAATAAAAGTCATGCAACGAGTGAAGATGGCCTAAACATCAGTTTTACTTGCTGTATGTGTATGATCATCAATTTGTATGAACATTAAGATTCAGCAGATGATGTGTGTCCAGCAGCAGTGGATTTTATGTATCACTTTACTTAAAAAGAGATGCATGTGTGTGTGCATGTTGCCTAAATGTCCCACCTCATGTTTATTCATCCACTGCTCAAACTTCTCCGCAGCGTTCACTTAACTCTGCGCACTTTGATCTCTGAATCAGTCAAACTGCTGAGTCAGGGTAAAAATTAAAAATCGCACACAAACACTCTGCAGAATACTGAATGCACCGAACTTAATAACCCTTTTAAATAAACTCTACAGGACCCGTTGTGTTTGAAACATGCAGAATCCCCCCGTCAGCATTTCAAATTTGTTCAGAAACCTATAATGACAGTTAGGTGCAAGAGGCCTTTGAGGCAAATTGACAAACCATCCATCCTTTCATGAAAAATAATCATCCACTCTTCAACCCACACACGGAGACAATTTAAAGGTGTCAGTTAATCTAGCATACATATTTTTAGTCTGTGAGAGGAAACCAGAATATTTGTAGAAATCCCGCTCGAACACAAAGAAAAAACAAAAGTTGAACCTGCGACCATCTTGCTGTGACACAAGAGTGCTAACCACTGCTCTGCGGTCCCACAGGACCATGTTGCAGCTCCTCGTGCTGATGAAGTCTTCTGGATGCAAGACGAAACATTTCAACAGTGGACCTGACTTAACTTTGTTGGATCTTTCTACCTGGATTATTGAGCATGAACTTTGATGTTTATACAACTATGCTAATTTAAAAGAAAATGGTGTGCCAGTGTGCTGCCTGTTTTTTTTTTTTTTTTGGAAACTGGATAAAAAGGCCATGAACAGACAAATAAACAAATAAATAATAATGTGCCATTGAGACTCAAGCTAATCGTTTGAGGATGAACTCCAGTTCTCCTTTTTTGTCAGTAAGAAAAGCAATAAATATAAATGCTCTTGTTTGCTCTTTGACCGCAGCTGGGAGCGAAGATTTTCAAGTCGTTGTAGTGTTTCAAGGATTCAAGGTTCTTTATTGCCACTCATATCACATGTGGAACATGAGGTGGAACGAAACTACGTGCACAGGGTCCCAGTTACATCCAATCAAAATACAAATTGTAAAGAAAAACGGTAATAAGATCCAAAACATGAACTAAGAAATACACTAAGCACTAATAATACAAAACAATGTGCCAAGCAACAGCAGCACGAACATGAGTCTGTGTGAGCAGATGAGCACGACTGAACACAGCAGCATGAAATAAAATCAGCAGCATGAGATCAGCAGCATGGATAGTCAGCAGCACATATCAACAATCAAGTGGCAATTACAGTGATTTTTTTCACAGTGATAGGGATTCATGAGTCTAACGAGAAGGGGTTCTCTGCAGACCAAAAGTGGGCGTTTCTGGAGAACAAGTGTTTGTAGAGCACAAACACTGATTGGCTAGTTATGTACCGGTAAGCTCTTTTTTTAAAACTGAAGGTGTCTAAGAAAGAGCGTTATATCTGCTGTCAAACACAAGATTCTCTTTAATCCTTGGGTTGTAGGCTGCACCTGACACAGGTTGGCTTGAGTGTGGTCTGGTACAATGAAATATGAAGCATCTGAAGCAAAACCTGCTCCTATTTGTCAAAAAGTCTGGTCTCAATTAAAGATCATGAGTCCTGTAACGAGATAATGACCCAAAACAAAAGCTAAAAACAAAATGTGCTCTTTAGAAGTGTTCTTCTATGAGATCTGATCCATGCAAGGAGATGAAACATGGAGTAGGACTGACCTGTAAAATGTGAGTCAGCTGAGGAAGTTAACCAGTAAACAGAAATACCTGGTCCAGTTGCAGAAATCTCACAGAAACTGACAATCACTCATCTGCAGTGACTGATTTAAAATGTTGAACAAGAAAACGTGAAGCTAAAGGAAACATCCTTTGTCCCAAGGCCAGTTTAAGTATCATTATTTTATTTGGTTACTTTACTTTTCTTTCTTTATGAATCAATTGTAAATTTTCACATTATTCAACAACAAAAACAGATTGTTTTTTTAATGTAATGGCTAGGTATTAAAAAACAGACATTTAGCCCTCTCCACTACCCATTTACGTTGCTCTTATTTTGAAATGTAACCTAAAACATGTAACATCTAAAACATCTTCACACTTTTATAATAATAAAAAGCAAATCAGACATTCCCAATTCTAGTTAAAAGTCTTCTTTGAAAGCTTGTAAGTCTTCTGAGTCAATAAGAATTTTAGTTTTCTACTTGCCAAACACCCGGAGGTATGTTTTTCATAGCAAGCAACCATAGTGTCTTTTGGCATCAAGAACATTTAATCTTATCATGTTGTAGCTTGTTTTACACGTGTAACAATCGGTGTTGTTTGGTGGTTTCATGCTTGAACAAGTCTTTAATTGCATTTAGCAGATAACCGCCACTATCTGCATGAGATGGTTAGCAGCAACACATAATAGAAATGAACAAAGCCTGAGGTTGTGATAGGCTTTTCATAAGTATGTAGAGTTTATGGCGAGCTCCTACAAGTTATTTTGTGTCGTTGATATTATTTGGGGATTCCCTAAAGGTGTTAGTCATGTTTGCCAGCAACAAAACATCGTCTTTCACCCTGCGGGCACAGACACAATCAAAAAGTATGCAGGGCTCTCCATGATACTAATATGAGAACTGCAGCACAGATCCCTCTCCCACCTATGTACATGGAGCACTGTAGGGGTTCTGGTTTTTTTACTTTTATTGAAGCTGGAAGACACCAGAGTGGACAGCTACCTGACTGCATTGATCCTCAAACAGATCACGGTGTGTGACGATTTGTGACTCAAGTCTGATGTTGTAGTCAGCTGCGCGGGACGCCCCAAGGTACCGTCTGTCTGTGCATCCCCCCCATCCACTTCAGCCTTTAAACACAAAACTGTTGCTTAATCCAACAGTGCTCAGATGACAAGGCCATCAAAGGTTATGTATGTGATGGGTATGACCAGGAATGCAGGGAGTTCATCACTTTGTCTGCCGCTGTGAGGCCAACCACCTTTACATCAAAACCACCATGACAAGGGAGATGGTGATAAACTTCAGGAAGGTCACACCCCCAATTCCAGCAGGGTTTGAATATCAAAACCGAGGTGGAATACAAATACCTGGATGTTCATCTTAAACTTGACTGGTCCACTAACAAATGTTTTGTACACAAAGGGCCAGAGTCACCACCATTTGATGTGGAGACAAGTCCTTTGGCGTGAGCAGGACTCTGCTGAAAACGTTCTTTGGCACTGTGGTGATAACTGTATTTTTTATGCTGTGGTCTGCAGTGGGAGCGGCTTTACTGAAGAGACTAAACAAGCTGGTCAGGAGAGCCAGCTTGGTCCTGGACCACCCTCTGGATTCCTCAGAGGTGGTGGGTCAAAGCTAATGTTGGCTAAGCTAATATCCATCATGGTCAACAGAAATACAGGTGGTCCTCGAGTTACGTCACCCCGACTTACGGCAACTCGGACTTACGAAAGCTTCCCAGTGACATCATCACACCTCCCATTGACTTTCAATAGCTACACAGTGCCGTTTCTTTTGTGTGTGGGGTGTTAATACCTTTCCCT
>JARVGQ010000116.1:27245924-27258424 GCA_031762355.1 Hypsolebias martinsi | reverse complement strand
TTTGATAAAAACAGATTATAAGTGTATCTTTTCTCAGAAAAACATAGATCAAATTGTGTTTTTTACAGAGTCATTATAATTTTGGCTGTGAAGGAAATATGTTCTGATCAACCTTCTTGGTTTAACAGTGTTGAAACTTAGAGCAGCGTTGTGTATTATAAAGAAAGACGTTGCAATTACAAGGATGTACTGTAGGTGTAAAGTCAGGATTCAGTTAGAAACTTGTGCAGATGTCTCAGTGACCTCATCAAATGTCTTTACAACCACTGAATGTGTGCATGATCACATGAATTCACTGTCCCATCTCTGAGCTTCCTGACTCCGCAGTCCCTACACCTACCCAACATGCCCTCCTGTGGCACGTCAGTCCTCCCCCTACACACACACCCTTCCATCTTTTCAAAGTTGTGTGATCACATCAAAGTGAAACAGAGAGGATTACAGGTTTCTGTGCCTCAAGGGGTCTCCAGTAAGAAACCCCCTGACTGTGGCAAACACATGCACACCCATTTTCCATTCTTGATGCCCGCCCCGCCCCAGGGGCCTCTATAATCCATGTGGTGTCAGGAGGTCAGGGGACCGTGTCATTGACGTCCCTTTAGAACCCACATAGTCCGGCTACATGCTGCATGCTCTTGAATGTTTGTTTTTATCTTCGTTTTTGTGCATTTCCAGCTGTTACCTCATCAACCTGTTTACAAGTTGTTGTTTTTTTTTCAAAGCCAGAAAAAGGACGCAAAACATTCACTTTTTGTTGTTTTTATCTGTTTAGGGTTTGTTTCTCCTCTTTTTTTAATCAAAGGAAAATACAGAAGTCAGACTCAAGATATCTTGAGCGCCATTGCCGACACGGGTTTAATTCCTAAAAGCTAAATCTTTCCATTTTCCTGATCAAG
Organism: Hypsolebias martinsi; assembly: GCA_031762355.1. Lineage (NCBI taxonomy): Eukaryota > Metazoa > Chordata > Actinopteri > Cyprinodontiformes > Rivulidae > Hypsolebias > Hypsolebias martinsi. The sequence goes on along the minus strand of JARVGQ010000116.1, from coordinate 27,257,528 downwards.
GAAATGCAGCACACAAGTAGGAGGTGAGGTGTTAGATTGTCACCCCTGTAGTTTTCCAGCTCCCACACACCTGTCCCCTATCCTAATCACCCCAGGTGTCTTTCATTGTCAATCATGGGTGTTCCTATATGTCTTCTCCGCTTCTGATTGTCCATGGATTGCTCTCCTTCATCTCATATTCTGTTCCTGCTCTTCCTGTGATCACCTCCCCCAAGTCAGTTTTTCTACTGCATCAGCTCTTTTTTGTTGTGAATAATAAAAAATCATTTTCTAATTCACCAGTTCCACAGTTCTGTCTGCACCCTGGGTTTAACCTGACGCTCAGATCATGACATGATTCTTAAGAATTTTTTTTCCTTTGTTTCAAATATGCAGAAAAAAAATGCATTTTTAACTAAACGTTCCATTTTTAAAAATTTAAATACAAATTGAAATATGTGTCTGATGTCAATGAAATTTCACTACTCTTGTGCACACATTCCTAAGAGGAGTTTAGCATTAAACATGGGACAGTGAGCATCAAAGTTCCCATCAGACACATCCTGTAGCTCTGAAGATCCACAGTATGTGCTGTGATTTACAGGTCTGGCATTCAGACCTCTGCACGTCTGCAACTGTTGAGCCTATTTTTGTCCTGCAGGCCTCCCATACATCAGCATCAGAATAATTTAATCATGATACTGAGCATGTTAATAACGCATAGTATCTGGAGCCACCCTTCCTATCTTGCTCTTGAAGAATCTGGTCTGACTTTGCATCTGTCCACCAGGACTTTCAATGCATTCTTCATCAGGGTGTAGCTACAAAGCAATATGCTCATGCTGTCCACTGTAATTTAGATGTTAAGAAGAAGCTGTGCCAACTTGAAGCAGAATAGAATAGAGGCATGAAGAAGGAAATATGTTTTTAATGAAAGGATGGTCAATTATATCTCAAATCTCTCAACAGTTGTGTTTTTTAACAGGCAGGACATCGCTGCAGAAAATATTGTTCTTTACTTGAGATAACTCAAATGATTTGAAAATCATCAGAAAATCTAATTCGACCATCTTCACGTCCACATGAGACATCTCCATCTTGTGAATAGTGTTTAGATGGGAGCTTGGACTTGGTGTTTTTTGCTGAGTGGTTCTGTTCCAACAGTAGCCCCTCTGCCTCGGCAGCATTTATGTTAATAGGTGCAGTTTTTAAAGTCAATGTGGTGCCATTAAATCCACTGAAGCGTGACCACCCAACACTGTGGAGCTTGTTTTTCTTTTATTTTTATTCTGGGTGTTTTCTTTAAGGTTGACTTCAGAACGGAGTAAACGCTACATTAATTTTTCTAAATTCACAAAGTGAGCGTGGTCAAACCCACTAAATAATTCAAACATCTAATAAAACAGTTATTTTAGGGTTAAAACTAGAAGCCAAAATTCATTTACTTTTTTCTTCTACTTAGTTCTGGAGAGACTGTTGAACTTCTAGGAGGTTGCCAGTGGGCGGCTAGACTACAGTTACAGTAGCTGCCGAGTGGATAGCTGCCCTGCAAAAGATGAAACATTGAACTTTTTTTTTTCTGCATGTTTTTGTTGTAGAAACAACAGAATTAAAGTGTGTGTCACTTTGCTTTCTACAAGTCAGTTGCCAGCAAATTTTAACCATTTTATTTTAGGGAAACAAACGTATTGGTAACAGCATAAAGCAGTATCTAATTAATCTGTTTTTAATTAAGTGAACAATATTTGTATTGTTCCAAAAATCTTCTCTTGTTTTATCTTGGATATCATGACATCTAATTTAAGATGACAAAAGGAAACATTTGATTAAAAATAAACTAAACAATGAGTTTATGTTGTTATATGGTGCTTGACTCATCAGGCTCCATAGGTTGAGGAATGAATCGATGAAACAAGAATTTGGTTTAAAAGTAAGTTTATTTTCATGGACAGGATAAAAAAAAAACATTATTAAAGAATGTTGTGTAACATTTAAGTCACCACCTCCAGTTTCACATTACATCTTTAATAAAACATTATTGTGTCATTTAGTTTTCTCAGAACATAAGAGGTTCTGTACGTAAATAAATCAGATTATATCAAATTGTGTACATCAAAAGAGAGAACATGGATTATATCAGGATCCTGGGCTGTTTTCCACAACCCCTTTATGAAACTGGTTGGTTGGTTGGATAGATAAATATATTTCAGTTAAATTAGTTTATTTTAAAAATGTCAAAAGGAATAAAACTGATAGAAACGGCTTGAAAAGAAAATTTCAAAACAAACTAAATGGCATCCTCACATGATAGACATTTGCTTAAAGGTCTCCAATAAGCCCTGTCAGTGTTGGCTGTTCTGCAATAAGAAACATGCAAAGCCCTGGTTTAAATGCACAAACACAAATCAGCTGATCTTGTTTAACCAAGCTGGGTCAGTTTTTAAATGTTCAACTTTTGTACCTCTTAATGTATTCCTAATTGTTAAACATCTAGCTTTACAACATGCACACTGAATAGATGACTCCAGGGAAGACTCTGCTGTGAAGACACTGGTTTAATGGTCATCCCACTCCAATATAAAGATCATTTCGCTTCAGTGACCTGCAATAAAACACAGATTCAGCGGGGGACTATTAGGACACTGAGCCCTCATCTGTTTCAATAGCACAGAAGCCTTTACTGAGACAAAAGGCCTTTGTCAGGATCACAGAGCTCACGCTGCAGCCTGTGGAGGCATCAGGCTGGTTTATGACAGACGGGTCAGCAAGGGGGCACCCAGTGGGCACACAGATTACTTTAATTGCATCTATGCTTGACAGTGTTTGGAGCTCTAAAGATAATTATGCATTGTGTGAAAACTGCCTGCAAACTTGGAACGTGAACACACATCCTTATTTTAATGTCCATCCTGACATGAGCCCTATGAGGTAATGAAATCATCTTTTCCAGGTGTATGTGTGTGTGTGTGAACTTTACCAGGTTCACTGTGGCTGCTGCACATTTTCAATTCAGTTTGTTTCTATAGTGTCAAGTCATGACAGAAGTCATCATTCTCATAACTGGAATTACAGATACTGGCATTTCATTTCCCGTTGATTTTTAAATATTATTTTATGGTTCTTTTCAGTTTTTTTTTTAAATGGTCAGTTTTTAAAATTCATATTCTTGAGGTTGTATAACGTTTCTACTGAATTCAGTCAGTTTAACTCCACTGTAAATAAGCGCTGCTGATAAGTCTCGTTTAAGTTTGTCAGACTGCTGCTTTGAAATCTGTGCTGTTCTTTCATTTAGTGGAGTGAGTTGTCTTTCCTTTGAGAGCTCTCTGGAACAGATCCAGTCAGGAGACCAGAGGCAGCCCTCGCTGCTGTTTCTGGTTTTAACAGACCCAATGGCATTCTACCAGTGGCTGCCCTTCATTGTTTCTGCTTTCTGCCTTTACAGCTAAATGTTTAAACTGTGCAACCACGCTGAGGCACTTGAAACCCCATCTCTTCCCTAAACCACATTTATTTTATCCATTAAGAGACCAGTTCAATCATCCATGCAGACAGAGCCATAAACATCATGGCGTTATAATAAAGACTTGTATCAGCTCACACCTGAGGAGCACAACTTGTGCATTGTTTAAAGCAACTGAGCAGATTTGATCAGGAAAAAAAAAAAAACTCCTTTTTCCATTTAAAGTTTGATGAATGATTATTCCAGACAGAGCAAAGACTATAGCCGCAAGTTTGTCGGCTGGGTGCTGAGCCAGATGGCTCAAATTCAGTAACAAGCTGAGAGCTTCAGCTCCTTCATTCTCTCAGTCTCTTTCAAATCAGCCAGAGACTCTGCAACAAGATGTCTCGCTTTTTTATTTCGCCTTGTTTCAGCCTAAATTCCAGAAAGACTCGTAGTAACTACTGGCTCTTTATTTTTCATGTTGTGCATGTGTGTGTGTGTGTGTGTGTGTGTGTGTGTTTATGCAAGACTGAAAACGTAATTTACTCCTCTTGCAAGTAATGTCTGCAAACTCACAAACACTGTTAAATAATTGCATCTAAGCTGTATCTATTTGTAGTATTCGTATCTATTCAAGTATCTAAGCTGCATTAAGGATTGAAAAAGCCTGCACTAAAATAGTTTTCTGAATAAGTTGACTGAGCTTTGAACGTTTTTGTGCTATTTTTTTCTTCCAATACATCTTTGTGTTTTAGATAAGGTCTTCAGGAAACTTACATTAAAATTTGAACACTAAATTTCACACTGAGCTGGGACAGATATGGTTGACAGGCCGCAGACTGACGAAGTCCTCTGGATGGCGAACAAAACATTTCTTCACTTAAAGATTACATGATTTAACCATTTTTGTTGTTATCTACCTGGATGATTGAGCTTATAAATCTTTTTTCTGAACCACTTTGGCCTCGGTTGTCAACAGGCTGTTTCTGCGAGTAGCAAGTTGGCCACCTGGCCTAAAACACTTGATTGCTGTTAATGATGACTGATGGTTTTGGATGAGTGTGCTCTGTTTGCACGTGTTAAAAGCCTGTTTCTGAGATTCCAACAGGACTTTGGCTTGAAACACAGCAGTGAAGGCTACCTATGGGACAGATCTGCATGGCTGCAGACTGATGAAGTCCTCTGGATGGGGAACGAAACGTTTCTTCACTTAAAGAAACTGGTCCAGATGACACGATTTAACCGTTTTTGTTATCTACCTGGATGATTGAGCTTACAAAACTTTTTTTTTTTTTTTTTACTTCACACTGTTTAAAACTTTTTTTTCCTTCTTTGGTGGTCTGACCATTTTAAAGTATTTACTTACTGAGTATTCAGGTGAAATGAAGCACTGCTTGCTGACCTGCTCTCCCAGGTGAATCAAAACGCTGTCATCGTGAGTAAAAACTCGCTGCTTTTTCATGACTGTTGCATTTTTCTGCTCCAGAGACGTCTGTTTTGCCTTGCTCCCCATGCATCACCTGCTCTTTTAGGGCTTCCTGTGCTAAGTAGCTGAATGAGCTGAATCAAAACACAACAGTGCTTTCAACGATGCGGTTGAAATGGATTTTGTTTGAAATATAAGCTTGGAATGCAACTTTTTACACGCCTGCTGAAATTCTAGTGCAGTGCGCATGAAAGCACGAAACGCTGGATGCTTTCTTTAACTTTAGCTGTGAAGATTACATTCAGAACACTGACTGTTTTTGTCCAAACTAATTGTTATTTCAAACCTTAAGCCTATTTATCTCTTTGTAACTTTGAAAATTTATATGTACTTTAGGGTGTTACTGTTTTCTAACAAAGACTCTGTTCCCGAGGAGCATTAAAAGCCTTGTTTGTAGTACAACCTTTCCATCCAGTTATCTACATAATTATTGCACACCGCCAAAGAAGATATTTTTGTCTATATCTGTGAGTGCATGTGAGCGTGTATACTTATTTATAGTGTTAGCAAAATATCCCTGTATTGCTTTGAATGAGCCTCTCAGAAGTAATAATTGAATGTACATCTACAGATGATAAACTTTTTGATGGTCTTTACAGCCAACCGATCTTTGGAAACTCAAAAGTGTGTTTAACTCAGCCAGATTTACAAATATTAGGCTAATATTTGTTGTGAGTTCAACAGAAAATTCCAACTGCGGCATCATCTGTTGGTGTCAACCTGTTTGTTTGTTGGCAAAACTTCTCATGAACCACTGGACCAATTTTAATAAAACTATCAAAGTCATCAGATGTACGTCTACAACTGATCAGCTTTCGGAGTCACCCAATTCAAGATGGCCACCGCAGTTAATCAACTCTGACAAACACTTACCGGTAAATTAAAATACCGCTATTAAATAGTAGATAATGAGCTAAAATGTGGTGTGGTAGTAGCTCACAGTCATTCAATACACCTACAATTAGAGTTAAGAGACCTCACAGCTCACATGAAATTTTGCATCATGTCTTTACAAAGTTGACTAAAATAACTTTCCATCATGAAATAATCTCAGTTTACATCTCTGGCATGACAGGCAGTGAGTGATATGCATTCCTTCAAGAAATTATAGACCTTAAATCATGGAATACTTTTGCACATTTGAACCTTTGTTTCTTCTTTTTGAGTAACCGGGTCTTTCGTGCACAGTCTTTTAAAGAGGAGCATGTAAAACGAGACGTTTTGAGCAGAAGGTGTAGCGAAATGTTACAGTAATAAACAAAATGCTAAAAAAAAAATATAGTTCCAAATAAAATCCAAAACCTTTTGATTAACTTATTAAGGTCAAAAAATGTTCAATACAGAAACAACTGGACTTTATTTGTAACAGAAGACGTTTCGCTCCTCATCCTTCATCTTCGTCTTCTGTTGCAAATAAAGCCCAGTTGTTTCTGTATTGAACGTTTTTTTGATTATTATCATGTCCTGGATGACTGAGCATCTTCACCAGCTTATTAAGGGCTTTTCTTTGGGATGCACAAATGTGTGCATGTGTTTAGTCAGTTAATAAACGAGCTTTGTGCAGTCTGGTGGTACTAAAACCAGGAACATGACATCATTTGTAGCTGCTGTGCTCTTTAGCTTCAGCTTCTCTCATTTTGACTTGTTGTGCTTTTTACCCTTAGTTACCCTTTGAATCTATTAAAATGCAATCCTGTTATCCTTCCCTTTCCTTCCTTTCTAAAGTGTAATTCGTGTGAATATACATTAACTTTGAGCAGAGACGTGAAATCTTCTCAGGGCCAACCACTTAACTACCCAATAAAGCCCTGTTGCTTTCACCCTCTTCTTGCCCCCATGATCTCCTGCCAATCAAACAAGTGTAAAAGCCACCAGTTACCTGCTGTTTCAGTCATTTCATTCTCTCAGGCTTAAGCTACCCCTCCACCTCCTCTTCCACGTTTTTATTTGCCATCTCCCCCACCTTTCATTTCTCTGTTGCAGAGGCTTATCCGTGTTGGTCAAAAGCCAGGGAAACTCTTTTCTCTCCACAAGCAAAACAAGTGGCTCCTTTCCATGCATCAGTTGTTGTGCTCATTTTCTTCTCCATCTCCTTCCGTCTCGGTCGTATTCTTTGTGTGGGACTGTACGCGGGGCAGGCCTGCTGCAGGCGCTGAGCGCTCGAATCTCTGCATCTTGTGTTTTCAGGCGTTCCCTTCTCATCTACCAGCTGTTTTTCTGTTTTCTCTACTTTCTCGTTCTTATTAGGTTTTGGAGCATTTTTTTAACTCTTTTTTTTTTATATTTTTTTCAAAAAGTTCAACTTTCAGCTTTCTTTGTCACATTTTTCTTTTTGCATTTTCTTTTTCTTTTGTCTGATGCTGTCGCTTCTCTTTCAGTTGAAGTTTTCCACATCATCACAACCATCAAGTAAATTACTTTTCATCTTCTGTCTTCTCTTGTCATTACGATTTTTTTTTTAAGTTTTGCTTAAACCTTGTCTGTTCTTTAAGTGTCTGTCCTGCCACTTCACACCATCCAATTATGCCTCAGTCTGTTGAGCTGCACATTCTATTTTCTTTCTTGCTTCCTCGTTGCCTTCCTCTCTCCTGTCGTCATCCGTCACTTCACCTACACGACTGTCAGTGATTCAAGCTTCTATTCTTATTTTTCACTGGCTTGATCTGTGACGTTTAAAGGTTAAACTCCTTAATTTAATTAATTCATCCATTCCTGCTTGTGGTACTGCACTTTAACCTCATTCTGTGACTGGCCCCCATGTGAATCCCTGTCTGTCTATATTATAAATACATTCCCTCTAGACGTGCTGCTGCTCCACGTGTCTTGAAGATGAGCTGAATGTTGGTGTCACTGAAACTTTTGCTCACTTCTTAGTCGTTCAGACTAAAATATGTCACGAAGTGTGTCTGCTCAGGCCTCTGCAATTAAATTATAGCATGTGAGGAACACCGCCGTTAATTAATGACAGCACGCATAAAGCACATCTTCAGACACTGCAGTGCAGCTCAGGGGGACCCAGAGCAACAGTGCGGCTAGTTGTTTGTTTTGTAGCAGCCCACGTGGAGTTTGAGGGTTTTACTGTTGCCTCTGTCACTCCCGGGAACTGTGATGTGAATTGTGCGTGTTCCTGTTTGCGAGTCCTGAAGCTGCAGATGACGAGGGCGCTGACGCCCTTCTCCTTGAAAGACTGCATCATCTTTTCAGCTGTAGCGCAGAGCCCTGACCACACATAAGCAGACGCTGTGTCTCTTTCTGTCTGCGTCACACACAGTTGATTGTGCATGTTGTTACTTTGGGGAGAATTAGCTGTTTTTGTGTATGTTTGCATTAAAACTTTGCAGGCCACATATATAAAAGAACTCCAGGCGTTTGGCAGACAGAAGGTGGGAGGTTGTGTTCTGGCCAGTACATGCATGTGCACTTTTGTCCATTCATTAAACGTGAGTGTGTTTACTTTCTGAAGGGTATGGGGGAGTTTGTGTCTCAGTTCAGCTCTGTCCTCTTGTATTGTGGTCTGGCAGCCATGAGCTTATGAGAGCTCTCCTGTCTCAACGCCTCAATAGCTCCATTATTCATAAAACTGAGCGCCAACAGCCTTGACTGACCTATGTGTGAGTTTGTGTGCATCTCCATGTCTTTGTGTGGCGTGGTATTCATGTGTGCTTTAAGTACATCGCCACAGCTTTCAGTGGAAGTTCATAGAAATTTGTGAACTAATATAATATTTGCTTTGGCATTGAGAGCTGAAATGAACATTATTAGTGCCTGAATGGAAGGCAGCTGGACTCTCTTTTCTTTGCGCTTGTAAAGCGTTAGCTTGGTTTGAATTGCTGTCTCCAGTAACCTGACAACAGTTTCCTTTGACTGCACCTTCAGAGTTTTTGCTGCTGTTATTTGGTGGTTGAAACAAATTGGCTGTTTCCCCAACTCAATAAGATTAAGATATTGTGCATGCCCAAAACAAGGTTTTCATAGTTAATATTGTCACAGCTTGATATAATGATAAACTGCACAACATAAGGTAAGTTAAATACATGGTCCTAATCTAATCTGGTCAGCACTGTAAAAACGTTAGGTGTAATCTTTGACAAAACTCCTGCAAAGTCACAGGATTATAAAATTATCTTCAAAATAGATCAAGCTTTCCATAACATTTTCACAAAATGTAAGTACAGGTAGTCCTCGACTTACGACGGAGATCCGTTTTCACGCGGCGGCGTAAACTTAATTAAGTCGGAACATGCATGGTACGCGGCGTTGTAAACACAGTTTTTTCAACGAAAGACAAAACCAGCGTACATTCTGTACCTTAAACATGTACAGTACTGTATTTCCAAGCAGTTAGCTAACACAGCACCCTACATAATTATCATAAAACACATAAAATACTGCACAATATGTTTCATAATGAAATAAAACAGTTAAAAAAACCGTACCTGTATCCCTCTGCTGCTGGTGCACTCTTTCTCTTTTTTCTTTAAAATCCAATCCACCTCATCAGAAGTGTTTACAGGTAAGTCCAACCAACGTAGTTTATTAGAACAAGAGCTGCTATTTTTACAGGCTGCACCGCCTTAGAGCACAAACAAACACAGCAACTTCCCTCACGTCACTACGAATGAGCTCCTTCAGTGGGCATGTTGTTGTTTCCCACCATAAAATGGACGCCAGAGAGCCGCAGGAGTCCACAGGGTCTTGGAGGGAAAGGTAGTAACACACCACACACAAAAGAAACGCATGGATACCTGCGCTGTGTAACTCAAAATAAGGCTATTCAAAGCCCTTGAGAGGTGCATCGTAAGCACGAAACGTCGTAACTCGAGACCGTCGTAACCCGAGGACTACCTGTACTTTTTAAAAATTCACAAACAATTTAAGCTTTAAGCACATTTTACTAAGCTCTAAGATCCATCCATCCATTAGCGTTACCCGTTTCTTCCATTTTGGGTCATGGTGGTCACTGGTGCCCATGTCCAACAATCACTGTGCGAGAGGCGGGGGACACCCTGAACAGGTCTCCAGTCCATCACAGGGACACAAAGAGACAAATGGGACAAACAACCATTCACACTCTCACTCACACCTAGAGATAATTTAGAGTTACCAATCAGCCTAACGTGCATGTTTTTAGTCTGTGGTAGGAAACCAGAGTAAACACATGCATGCACGGAGAAAACATGAAAACTCCACTCTGAAAGGCCCCCATCCAGGATTTGAGCACGACCTACTCATTGAGAGGTGGCAGCTCTACCAACAGCGCCACCGTGCTGCCCCAGCTCTAAGATCTTTTTTTTTTTTTCTAAATGTTGTAAAAAAAGATGTAAAAATCCACGTCTTTTTAGATGGTTGACAAAAAAGTATAACGATTTTAAAACCTGACTTCAAGATCAACAGCTTTGTGCTCAGCAACTCTTCAAGTTTGCAAACACGGATGCCTCGTGTTTTCAGGACCGTGTGTAAAACAGAATCTTTTGGCTGCAGAGAGCTGTGTGCACAAGAAGAAAAACATGTTCACAGATTTGTAAAATGGACATTTCTTCAACTTTTAGACCTATTTGCCAGTGGGACAGGTGAACGGAGACAGGAATGTTTCTATGCTTCATGGCCCTTTCAGTGTTTTCACTTATCACAGGCAATCTCACAGACAGTAGATATCTAGACCTTGAACTAGAAGCCAGGCATTGAAGCTTAAACAGGACATCCCTGATGGGCATCAGTGCATCTTAGTTTTGACTTTTGTTGATTCATGTAGTTCTTATCTTATTGCTGTATGTCAAAATACATATTTCCCCTAATATGTTTAGTCGTAATAAGTTATTTTGGGCTAAAAAGAAAAAAAAAATCACGTGACATCACAATCTTGTCTGGGAGAGTATGAGGGACTGAAAGACTTAACCAGTGCTTGGTCTCTTAAAAAGAGAAGAAAAAAGAAAATTCAACATGGCAGCTTCCATAAACTGGGTGCTGCTGCTTCTGTTTCCATCAGTGAGAAGAAATGGACACTTAGTCAATTTTTCATACAGTCTCTAGGAAATCTGTGAGTTATGGTAATATTCTTTAATATATGATTTTAGGAGAATTATAAGAGTGATAAACCAAACTTTGTTCCTGCTACATGTTCATATTTTGAGGGTAAAGTTGTGAATTGCCTAAAGGTATAAGAGAATATTTAATTTCTACTTGCATGCCTTTGGGGAGTAATTTAATCTTTTTATTCCTAATTAAAGAGATCATTTAAAAATTGGTTACAACTGTCAGTGTATGCCTAAAGTGAGACTACTGTTAAAACATTTTCTCACTAAGCATGCAAATCTTCTTGTAAAATGTGCCAAAAGATGCTTTTATTTCACATTTAGTTTTTGCCCCATTCATTCACAGAACAACCATCTGCTCCACAGAGCAGCGTATTTATTGAACACAAGACGGATTTTTACGGAGTGGAACAGAAGAAGGAGTGATGGGGTAATTTTGGGGAGGGGTAAAAATGAAAAGGGGGTAAAAGCCGGCTGCCTCCCTGTTACTCAGTGCCAACTGTGAGGTGCAATATAATAAAGGAGACTGTTTCCAGTGAAAGGCCTTATTGTTCTGGGTATCCACAGACACAGCCCAAAGTACTGAAAGAGGGGTGTGTGTGTGTGTGTGTGTGTGTGTGTGTGTGTGTGTGTGTGTGTGTGTGTGTGTGTGTGTGTGTGTGTGT
>JARVGQ010000116.1:27229030-27241440 GCA_031762355.1 Hypsolebias martinsi | reverse complement strand
TCCATGCCACACGATGATGCTGGAGCACAGGATGCTCTCCACTGCACACCTGTAGAAGGAGGTGAGGACTGAGCTTCGCAGACCAGCTTGTCTCAGCTGCCTGGAAGTAAAGTCTCTGATGTGACTTCTTGATCAGGCTGGTGGTTTTGTTGCCCCAGCTGAAGTTGACATTCAGGTGCACACCTAACTGGAGACCACTTCCACTGCAGATCATCCCCCCATCTTAGTGTAGCTAATATTTACTGGTGTTACATACTGCAATGGTGTTATTTAATAGTTTAAACATCCCTCATTACTTCCTATTATGACTACCGTAAGCAAACTTGCATTCGTTTATTTATTTGTTTGTTTATTTAATTTGGAACATTATGATTCATTAACTTACATTCATATATTAATATTTTAGATTCCTTATTAATACTAGATCACTGCCTGAACTGGAGAGGAATTTATTAATAAAGTTTCAATTTTTTTTCCAATGTTTTACTTTTTCAGATTTTTTTTAATAAACATAATTAATTTGTTACTCAACTAATCATAAATCCATGTCCATCAGGAAAGAAATGGACACATTTATTATGGAGTTAGTCACTGCAGATAGGTCAGCCAAGATTTCCTATTTCATGTGTCTATCATTTGTTTCCTTGTATGTGTTCATTGTACACATTAACAGCAACTTAAACATAAATATACCTATATTAAACCTTACCCATGTGATCACTCATATTTTATTAGATTGAAGCATCTGTCATTTTGTAATTTATTGCAAGTCTTTGTTAGGCTAACGTTTTTTTGATCCTCAGTATATTAGGAGTAATTAACCCCCGATGTCATGCACACAGATATTACGAGGCTTCAGTTTGCACAATAACAGGCTAATAAAGCCCGTTAAAATTTTAAGAGAAAAATAATTTAGTCATGTGTTTTCAAAGTCTTGGTTTAAACTATCACACCAGAGGAGGAAGCCTACTTTTACGACTTCTCCAGTCAAAAGCTTTTTTTCCTTCCTTTGGCTTGGTTTGACTGTTGGAAGCTCAGATTTACAAAAAATACTTAGATTTTCCTGGGCACTGTTCCTCCACAATTTGTTTTTGCCAATTTGGTAACGTGAAAGACACTCATATTTTCCACCGAGACTAGTACTGTCAGAGATTTATGTCTTGAGGACACAGTTTTGAAATGGTATTTAAGTAAACTCAAATGATGTTGTAATCTTGTTTATCAACCACAGGAATATAGCAGCACTGCAGGCAACCAGATGACTTTGATCTAAATATCAGTACTGTATAGAATAAAAGTATTTTGGCATCGATGGTTTGAGCTTAAAGTCTTTCTTAAGTCATCATTTGTTATTATTGTGAAGAGGCAGTTTGTGAATAGTGTCATAAAAACTGTATACATGTAGAGTTTTGTGTCAAACTCTTGACCTTCCCTTTATTTATGTATATTTATTTTAAAGATGACGAAAGTATTTGTAATATTCTAATTTATCTAACTAAAAATACCTGTCTTACCTCAAAGGCATTATTTTGTCTTTAACTTGTCAAATTTTCATAATTGTACAGGTAGTCCTCGACTTACGATGTAGATCCGTTCCTATGCGGCGTCGTAAACCAATTTTCGACGTAAGTCAGAACGTATGTAAATACATGTGATGTACCTGTTTTACCAAGCGCATAAACCGATTTTCGATGTAAGTCCATGGTGATGGCCTTCCTTTTCCTCAATGCACTGCCATCAAAAGAGTCCTCCTTGCGTTTGGGAGCCATAATGAAGGGCTAATGGCCTACTGAGATGCTAGTGATGCCGTCCTCCACCGTACAGTAGTACCTATACAGTACTGTATTCCCCTGCCTCTGCACCGCGTAGTGTATTCTTCCGCCGCTGCGCCGCCGCATTACGACGTTTAACGACGTAAAACCGATGTAAAATCGATGTAAAACCAACGTAAAACCAACATAAAACCGACGTAAAACCGACGTAGCCAACGTAACCAACATAACTGACGTAACCGCGTAACGTGAATAAGGGAGATGCATCGTAACCTCGAAACGTCGTAACCCGAGACCGTCGTAACCCGAGGACTACCTGTACATGCATTAGCATGGAGAGATATGTTAAGGTTTGGATAAAAAGACCGGACTTTTCTTTAAATCCAGGTTCAAAGATTTTGTTTTTCTTCACAAAGTCTGGATTTTTATCTTTTCCTGTTGTATTGTTTACATCCTTAAAAGTTTTTTTTTTTTTTTTAAAGGTGTGGCATTCTGGAAATAAAATATAAAAAAAAATGAGTAACTGCTCTCACAATTCAGTGTATATTACCTGAAATAATGTCCTTTTTTGTCCAACATTATAGGTAAACTGATTTTGTATTACAAATTGTAACTAAAGATGAAAGAATATCCAATTAATAAATCCCTCTGAGAACACTTTAACAGTAAAGTCACATGTATTGCCAGTTATAGTGTAAAACTACCGGACGGTAACAAAACAGGGTTGGATGTTAAACACACTTAGGATTTTTGTTGTTGTTTTTCAGAATTACAACAGTTTCATGGAGTCCGGCGATTTGACCTTGAGCGTTCCTGCTGCTTCAGCGCCATGCTGCTGGACGAAGAGAGGGGGCGACTCTTTGTGGGGGCCAAGAACTTCCTGCTGTCACTCTCACTGGACAACATTGCTAAACAAGAGCACAAGGTAAAGCTGTTATTCTGCAAAATATAAGAGACTGCAGGAAATGTGACGCTTGATAGGAATTTACAGAGCCGTTAACTTGAACATCCATGATTTTCAGTTTGAAAGGATGAATCAAGAGGAGGACGATGAAACTTCTCATACACTCAGTATTTCTTAAATTTATGAGATAAAACAACAATTACGTTGATATATTTGTTGTGTTTTTATGCGCAAATACTTAATCCTATGATAAAGAAATATGGCTGAACGTCTCACAGGTTTCTGTTATACTGCTGTTTATTAATTCTAACAAATGGAAACAAGGCTGTGAAATTAATTACTACCAAAACCTTAAAGTTTGCTTATTAGGAATTATTCATGAGGAGTAAAAAGAAGAGAGATATTTAGAAGTACGGATTTCTTTCACAGATGGACATTATATTCATATGACACTCCACAGTCTGACCCTGTCATGACTAAGCATGTGGTCGAGACCCAAAGTGCAGAAAGATCAGGCTGGACTCACTTTGTAAAAAGCAAAACTGGTTTTATTTAAAAACCAACATAAAATGTTGATGTGGCAGCAAACCCACTAACAGAACTCAACACATTAGGTGTGTACAATGCCGAAACGAAGAGCCAAACACAACCCAGGGAATATAAAGCCAAAAACTAAATATCAGAACCACCAGCACCAAGCAGAGACAAGGATCAGGTGTGAGCGGGCGGGGCCAGAGGAGAAACAAAGACGCAAAACCAAATACCAAAAGCACACAAGATAGACCCCACAAAACAAGACAAATATGTGAGTGATTTAATGGTGTAAAGAGCTAAAAAAATAAAAAGGGTGTTTATAAAAGGAAGTTTGTCAATGTTATAATTAAAATGACCCTGCTGAGCATTTTCTTTTACAGTAAAACTGTCGTTAAAACAAATACTTGTCGGGGAATGGATAGGAAATTAATCCACAACATCCACATGCCAAATGGTTTTTAAACAAGAAACTACACACCCAATTGCCCACATATATGTACTGATACTCGTGTATAAGTGATAAAATAAAAGTACAGTATAAAGCGTGTAAAAATAAACAAGACAAACTATATTCTAGCTCCACACTATATAAGTGTGGACCATTTACGTCAAACACTGAGTGTCTGTAGTGTCACACAGAACTATAGTTTTACAACCAAAATATAGCCCACTGGAAACAGCTGTCCACATCTGTTTGGAGTAAATTACATGTTGGGTGTGTAAGATTTGAAACTTTTGTTGGCTTTAGGTATGTCTATGGGTGAGTTTGATTTATGGCTGGGTGAGCAGGTTCACTATGGTTGAAGTCAGTTGTGCTATGTGGTCGAGCGTGGGTGGGATGAAGCCATCAGAAGTGTACACAAGGAAGCAGGTGGGAGAGGTGGAAGTGGACAGGAGACCAGTGAGACATCAAATCAGGAGAGACTAAAAGAGAACCTTTTCTTTTTGTTAGTTAAACAACTTTCTTAAAATATGTACTTGGTCAAGCAGCATGAAAATCACACTATTTAGGGGTTTTAACTACAAGTACTTGATGTTTTTGTCTGACTTTTGCCTGTTTCAGATCTACTGGCCCGCCCCTGTTGACTGGAGAGAGGAGTGCAACTGGGCAGGCAAGGACATCACTGTAAGTCTTTTTGCATCTATTTACTTTAACGCCACATTATTGTTTTGTCATCCATGCTGCTTTATTTAAAAAAGTATATACCAATAAGTTAAAACGCTTCATTAAAAGATCTCTGAATAATTCATACAACAATCAGAATCAGAACAAGCTTTATTATCATTGTACTGAGATACAGTGAGATTGTGTTCGTACAGTCGTCCGAAAGATGGGCGGAGTGCACGTTGCTGCTGCTCCTTGAGATCGCCGCTCCTTATCCTTTTTCAGAAGACTTTTTAGATAGAAAAGGGGAAAATACCATAAGGATAGGATAATGATATTACAAAAAAAAAGATCTCTTCACACCTTATCCTTATCAGGACACGATTTAGGGCATTAAAAAAAAAACTCTACCAGTAAGAAAATTTATAAACACATATGCATTTGACAACAAGACGGTGAGATTTGTCCATGAAGCTCTTCCAGAAAGTCCATAGTCCTGATAAGATGTTGGTGTCAGCTGGTACAGCTCTGATAAGCCTTCACAGAAGTTCTTTGGGTTGGGGGCGGGGGTGGGGGGGTGTACGATAGACATAGCTTTTCCTTAGTTTACACATATCCCAGGATAAATTGGATAAGTTGGCCAGCTTCGAGGCCAACCGGGGGAATCCAATTCGGATAAGCCACAATTGGGTTTTTTTTGTTTGTTTGTTTGTTTTTTCAGGAAGACAGTTTTTGTTTTTCTTGGCAGCCTTACCATACCATGCAGTTTTATCTATATAGAGCACTTAAAACAGCATCAAGGCCAACCAAAGTGCTGTACAAACAAACAAACAACAGGCAACACATAGGCAACATACAAAATGAAGTACAAAAAATAGACATAAAAACGTTGCAGATAATAAATATAACGACCAAACACAGATCATCTGGTGTTGAAAGCAACGGAACAGTAGTGAGTCTTCAAACGGGATTTGAAAACCGAGAGGGAGGTGGCCTGTCTGACGAGTAGAGGTAACTCGTTCCAAAGTCTTGAGTCCTGCCGGTACTTTCGATCCCAAAATGGCCAAATTTGTGGGCAACAAACAAAAACAATCAAATCGTAGTAGTTTATACACGCCTTTCAACACTCTATAATAGAAAACCTTTAAAAACCAGACTTAGAATTTGTTCATACATTCAAGATTTATTTATGCAGGTTAGTCTCACTGAGTCACAAAGACTCTTTTTCAATAGACCTGTTTTAGACAGACAACAATGTACAACAATAAAAAGCAATTATGATAAAAAAGTAGTTATACTAATCAAATCAAGGTGCTATATAAAACAAGGTAAAATAATAAAAGCAAGAACATATTTACGTAAATTTATCTAATAACCTTATCAAAGGTTTAAAAGAAATCAAACATGCAAATACCTCTTGCCTAAAATATTGTAAATATTACACTTCTTATCTGTAACAGACATTATCCACTGTACACATTATGGGGAAATAAGAGTCCCAGTCTACTCCTACCCAGATCAACACAATACCACCTTTTAATCCACTCGAGTCACGGGAGTCATCACAAGACTCAATTACCGCATGAAAAGTGATAACATGTAATGGCTTCAGCAGCACTCCCACTTCTGGACCTGCCATGTGATGAGATCACTTCCTCTAAATCTAGTTAGATTAAACCTCGTGTGACTGAGATTTACAAAACACAACACAAAGTGTACAATTTTTGTTGTGTGCCTCTATTAAAGCTTAGAATCAGCGTTCAAAAGTGCAATGGTTGCCGAATCGCTTTAAGATTAATACATGAATTACAGACTCTAACTGCCTTTTAGTCAAAGTTTTCAAGAAATCAAATTGAGTTTTATGTAAACATTGGGAGATTTCTTTAGATTCAAATTTCAAAAATTGTTGCAAAAAATATAAATGTGCAGAATACACTAAAATCAGCATCAAGCAGATTACAGAAGTCCATTTTTTCCCTCTATGAAGTCAGTTCTACACGTGAAGGTTGTATCCTTAGGTGCAGTGATAATACAGTAGTTATGAAAAAGGTCAATGCTCAGATTAGTCTATTTAAACATGCAAGTAGGGTAAACATCCAAAACTGGATTGTAACTGATTTGACCGAGTTTGTGAAAAGACAAAAGCTGGTGTTGGTTCAAAATGTATTGACAAGCAATGATCAAAATCAACAACATGAAAGAAACAACATGATGAGTTAGAACCTCAAAGACTGAAAATGGTTTGTAATGAAAAACTTTTCCAACTATGACACATCGGTAAACTAGGACCTAATTTCCACCAGATCAGTTCAAGACAGCATTCATGTCTTTGGTAAATCCATCCATCCATCCATCCATCCATCCATCCATCATGTTTTACCCGCTTCTTCCTTTTCGGGTTGTGCGGGTCGCTGGTACCCATGTCCAGCCATCACTGCACGAGAGGCGGGGGACACCCTGGACAGGTGGCAGGTCCCTCACAGGGCCACAGAGACAAACGAGACAAAAAATAATTTGCTCTCTGTCACATCTAGGGACAGTTGAGAGTTACCTAACATGCCTAACATGCAGGTTTTTGGTCTGTGAGAGGAAACTGGACTACCTGGAAAAAAACCCACGCATGCACAGAGAGAACATGCAAACTCCACTCCGAAAGGCCCCCGGCCAGGATTTGATCTGGTGACCTTTTCGCTGAGAGGCAGCAGCTCTACCAACTGTGCCACCGTGCAGCCCACCTGCATACTCATCCAACACAGATGTGCCCAGCTGTTCAGCAGTTTGTCTTTTGACGGGATGGAAATCGTTTGACCACATCATGCCTGTACTGCCCTCCTTGGCTCTTGTTCATTTCAGGATCCATTTGAACATGCTAGTTTTTAATCATCTTAACATGGTCACTTTATTTGTCTGAACATCTGCATCGTCAGACTCGTCACACTCCGGCCTGAGCTCTGAGATCCACAAACCAGCTTGTGTTTATGGAGCTAAATTACTAACAAATCTTGTGACAAGTTTGTGATTTTTTTTAGACTAATTTGGCTCTATATGTTGGACATTCCTACATTCAAACACAACAAAAAAGGTTTTACAGCGATGACCCCTACCTCATGGAACAGGCTGCCTTAGAAAATTAGAGCTTCTCAGACTTTGGATCTACAGTATATTGATTTTGTTTTCCCTGACATTTGGCTCAAAGGAGATTTTCTTTATTTAGTTTTTTGAACAGCACTTCAGTCATTAAGGATTGATGAATAAATGTTCTTTAGAAATAAACTTTGAATTAATTTACAAAGTAGTTCAGAATTAAATACACATGCAAAATTTAAAGCTGTGACCTTTTGCAGCACAGTTTGTCCAAACACAGGCCAACTTTATATTCTCTTGGCCTTTTCCTTGACCAACTTCTATTTAAACATTTTCCTTTTTGATCTACAGTAGCACTTTTACTTTCCGCTAACTTAAAATATAAATGTAGATTATTCTTTACTGACCAGCCCACGGCTGCCTCCTAAAGCCTAAAGACCACCCAGGATCACATCACATGCACTTTTAACATGTCAGTGTGTGAAAGTGTTGTATATATGCGTGGACATATGTGAGTTGAATATAAGAGTCCCATGAGCATGCGGTGACATGCCACAGATTTCTCTTGTCCTTTATTCAAACTCGTGTGTTTCGCAGTCTGTGTTTACATTTATTTGCATTCTGTACTTATAAAAAAATAAAAAATAAAAATAACACAAAGCGTGTGTGTAAAGCAAACCCGTCATTAGTGTGATTACACAGCTGTAGCCGACAGACAACGAGCTCCATTCATACAAATCCAGGCTTCCAATTTCAATTGGCCAGGACGTGGTCTGACTGTGTTCAGGTTTCCTTGTGTGTGCGTATGTGAGTGTGTGTGTGTGTGTGGGGGCGGGGGGGCGGATGTGTGTAAGGGTGTGTGTGGATGGATGCATGTCTAAAAGAGAAAGTAACACTGGAGACAGTGAGTGGTGGATAGAGTTTGTTGATTTGCTTCTGAGAAGAAATAGAGAGATTGAGTATAATTAGAAAAACACCATCCATCCATCCATCCATCCATCCATCCATCCATCCATCCATCCATCCATCCATCCATCCATTGTTACATCCATCCATAATCTTTACCTGTTTCTTCCTTTCTGGTGACGTTTTGGCCCCCCTTTCCTTTCTTCTTGTCTTGGTGAAAATGTAACCACACCAAACTAAGCTGAAGATTGACTTTTGACCCTAATTAAATAGGCATTTCAAAAACTTTTTTGTTTGTTTGTTTTGTTTTGTTTTTGTTCTGTAGGTCTTTGCTGTTTTATGCTTCGTTCCATTTATTTTGTCTACAGGTTTGCTCCCTCAAATCTTTTCAATCTAAATACACCATTAGTATTCATTTTTCTCATATAGAATCTATTTCTTTACATTATTTAAATACTAGAGTTTGGAAGGCAGTAATATCTTCCAGATTTTGAACAGAATAGAACAGACAAGCGTCCTGCAAACATTTAGTGTTTTCTGATGTGTTTTATGGAAATCGTTGGATGTTTAAAGAATTACTGTAGTGAAAGAAATACAAAAAGATCAGGAAATCGCTTGGAGAAATTGCCCACAGGAAGACAGATGATTGCTCACACAGACGAGCGTGCACAGGCGCAAACAGAGACATTTGCATGTAAACATAGACAGACAGCAGCAGTAAACAGTTGACACTTCACACAGACACCCAGTCTGCCACAGTGTCACTCAGGAGCTGCATTTAAATTCATAGAAAACAATGATTACGTGTTTGTAATGACCCTTTAAGATGCACATTGTCACTTTTTGAGTCTGAGATGAACTAACATGTATAATTTGTATTTTTTTTAATTGAATTCAGTTTAAAGTACATATTTAAAAGTCTGAAATAAGTTGATAAGTTGTGCAAATTAGAAGTCTTCTGCAATGACAATCAGGATTTTGTAGATTTTTTAATGTAATGTGCAACAACATTCAGCATTGATGGTTTCCTATGATGCTCAAAATAAACCTTTTAAATATATAAATAATAAAGTTTCAGTTGTGTTAACTTATTCAGCAGAAAACATTATAATAAACCATTACGATGCAGACGAGACATTCAGTCAATCAGTAACTTCTACTTTTCAAAACAAGATTTGTAAATGATCTAATACTGATTTCAGTTAAACGATGTTAGCAGAGTCATAGATGTACTGGGGACAATAAGTTTGGATTGGACTCATGCTGAAACATTATTTGTGTAGTTTCTCATAATTATGCACATGGTAACAAATTCCCAAATCAGCAGTTCATAAACAAACCAACCTTTCCATGCAGTTTAACTCTCAAGCACAGGGGTGTAAATACAATTTCCTGCATAGTGAAAATGGTAATACAGTCATATTTTTTGCAAATAATAACAAAAAAGTGTTATCAGCATATTTCCAATTTTATTATGGTGTTATTTGCCTTTTCCTCAAAAAACAATAAAAAAGATGTTTAAGTTGTGGCATCTCTGGGTTTACAGATGAGAATATAAATAAGATCATATTAATTTAAAAAAAACTTTACTCAACAATGGAACAAGATTATAAAGTAAGAGCATTGTAACCATAAAAGTTATTCACTGCAGCTCAGTAATGACTTGACTTGATTTCTGAATGATAAATATCCTTAAATAAAAGAACAAATTAAAAGTAACACTGATTCTTAATGGCTCACCAGATGTACTAAATACTGCTGGCCTTACATTTACATGTACATGTATAGATAAAAGCCCAGTGTGGTATATTTTATGTAAAAGGAC
Organism: Hypsolebias martinsi; assembly: GCA_031762355.1. NCBI lineage: Eukaryota > Metazoa > Chordata > Actinopteri > Cyprinodontiformes > Rivulidae > Hypsolebias > Hypsolebias martinsi. The sequence goes on along the minus strand of JARVGQ010000116.1, from coordinate 27,231,310 downwards.
TAAACTGAAAGAACTTTGAACCCCTAAGCCATGAATGAAACAGATCAGTTGCCATTAAAGTGGACCAGTATTATGTATGCATATTATTGAAGCACTGAGGAACAAAGCTAACTTTCTTGCAGTTTGTAGAAGTTCCAACAATGAATCTTTACTTGGAGGCCTCTGTTTGTGAAAGTGCAGCTACTTTATCAGCAGGTGATCAAAGACATTCCCTCACCATTACATTGTGCTGTGTTGTGTAGATCTTCTGTGCACCTCTCTGTCATTAACTTTATTAAACTTGGCTGGATTATAGATAAAACAAAACTAGGGCAAGCTGAAATTATTTTATCATCCAAAACACTACATTAAAACTCAAATATGTATTTTATATTGGTTTGAAAATATGTAAATGCTGTAATAAAGGGATAAAGTAAAAAAAAAACAGTTTGAACAAAATAAATTTTCATAAACATTACTCTATATTAATGCAAACAGTCAATAAAGTTACAACAAATGTTTAAATTGCTTTATGAAATTATAGATTGAATCATAAATATTGACTGAAGAGGCTGGAGAGTGACGGAATAATAAATTGATTAATCAGGTTAATCATCTCTATAGAAAGACAAAGGGTTAAAGGGGAACAAAGACATTGACAAAAGAACAATGAGCTTTAGAAGACTCGATGACCAGAGCTGAAAGCTTCGGCCACTTTGAGGTCATAGCCTGACTTTTACTCACTGTTTCAACTAATGAGTCAGTGGAAGGTCAAAGGTTGATCAGCAAACCATTTACCACCCCCTACTGAACGCCATCACAATACTCACACACAAACGCACACAGAGAAACTGATTGATGTCATCATTCACCCTCCTTGTTCTGCCATTTGCTTAAAAACCTTCTTAGGACCTTTAAGGAATCTTTTTAACACCCACATCTGCTCATTTGTCACATTAAAGAGCTCTCTTGACTGTCTAACTATCTAATGCTCATTGACACATACACAGTTACACACGCTATCAGATTAACGTATTTTGTGCCGAAAACATCGCTCCGCCCTGTAAGTTGCATTGGTCCAAATATGTCCAATAAAGTAGAAAAATCCTTAAATGCATTGCATCTATTATGTGTCACCCCTGATGACCGGGAAATGTGGCCGGTGTTGTGCCAAAAATCGATTGGCTGCCAAATAGATGGAAGCATGCACAGGAGGACTTTAACAAGAATTTAACGAGATTAACACTTAAAAACAGTTATTTGTTTGCTCGAAATTATAATAAAGGTGTGTCTCAGTTGAACTTTTGCTTAATAAATGCAGTGTAACGGTCAGATCAGCTGCATTTCAAAACCCGATTTTCGGAAGCGGGCAGACGCAGAGGGATGAGCCACACTGTGCATTTCTTCAAAATTTAACAAGTTAAACACCTAAAACCAATTGTTTGTTTGCTTGAAATTATAGTAAAGGTGTGTCTCAGTCTAACTTTTGCTTAATAAATGCAGTTTAACGGTCAGATCAGCTGCATTTCAAAAGCCAATACGCAAAAGTAGGAACGCCCAGAGGAACAAGTTGCTCTGTGTTTGTTAAAAATTTAAGAAGATAAACACCCAAATACAATTATTTGTTTGCTCAACTTTATAGTAAAGGTGTGTCTCAGTCTAACATTTGCTTAATAAAAGGATTTTAAAGATCAAATCATCTGTATTTCAAAAGTATTTGTAGCCTCGGTGCTCCGGGAGCCCACAGACAGAGAGGAAAAAAAGAAACAGGAATGCTGCACGTTTCTTCGAAATTTAACAAGATAAGCACCTAAACCAGTTACAGGTAGTCCTCGGGTTACGACAGTCTCGTCTTACGATGTTTCGTAGTTACGTCGGCATCTCCCTTACACACATTACGCGGTTACGTTCGGTTTTCCGTTGGTTTTCCGTCAGTTTTACAACGATTTTACTACGTTAAACGTTGTAACGCGGCGGCACAGCGGCGGAAGGATACAGTTACGCGGTGCAGCGTGGAGGAATACAGTACTGTACGGAGGAGGACGGCGGCGCGTCGCTAGCATCCCTTGTAGGCCATTACCCTTCATTAGCCCTTCATTATTGCTCCCAAAACGCAAGAAGGACTCTTCTATTAGCAGTGCATTGAGGAAAAGGAAGGCCATCACCATGGACTTACGTTGAAAGTTATGCGGTGCAGCGGCAGAAGGATACAGTACTGTACGGTGAGGACGGCGTCGCTAGCATCCCTTGTAGGCCATTAGCCCTTCATTAGCCCTTCATTATTGCTCCCAAAACGCAAGG
>JARVGQ010000116.1:27204980-27222529 GCA_031762355.1 Hypsolebias martinsi | reverse complement strand
TTGTGCATTATTATGTCAAACTACTAGTGCAGTACATTATATTTTAAATACACAATCAGATTAAATATCTTAAGCAAACTCTATATAACAAATGTTATGTTTATACATACATCAAATTACTTTGTATTAATAAGAAAATCCAATAAAAAGGTAATAACTTAAACAGACTTTAGATTTAAAGTTGTCACAAGCTACCAAAGTGCAACTAGTATTGAGGAAATCCAGAACTGGAATTTTAATGAGCGAAACTGGACTTTGAACTGGAGCAAATCTCTTTAACCAATCACGCTAATATGACTTCATGGTGGCCTGCTTGACTGGGGATTAATGGGTGTCAGGCCAGCTGAAATGCACATTCAGACCTCTTATTCTTCATGCGGTGAAGCATGGCATCATGTATGTGAGACGAATACTCAGTCTGAGTCCACCATCAACAACAAATACACCCTGGTAGTCAGAAAAGTTTCAGCTTAACAGCATTACAGTTTTAAAATCTAAATATCTCACTTCATTTTTCTTTCCCACACCAGTGTCCCAGCAAGACGTTTGGCAGCTTTGAGTCCACAAAGGGTTTCCCAGATGATGTGATCCAGTTTGCGCGCCACCACCCTCTGATGTACAACCCCGTCTACCCTGTGGGCCGACGGCCCATCTTTGTTCGAACCAATGTGGACTACAGTTTCACGCAGATCGCTGTGGACAGAGTCAACGCTGCTGATGGACAATATGATGTCATGTTCATTGGCACAGGTACAAATCTAATTTTTTTAATTTGACATATGTTTGTTGTAATAGGGACATGATAGTGATTAATTATGCGTGTCATTTCAGACAAAGGGACGGTTCTAAAGGTGATCAGTGTTCCCAAAGAGAGCTGGAACAACATGGAAGAACTTCTACTAGAAGAGCTAGAAGTATTCAAAGTAAGAATATTTAAAAATGTATATATTTTGATTAAAAATTCTGCACTGTATGCCCGTTTGATTAGAATTTAGTGCGAGGTCCAAGTATCATAGAGACTTTTAACCAATATAAATAGAAAATGTTGAGCTATTTGGTGATTTATTTTTAAATTAAACATGAACTATTTTAAGAGAAAACACATCAAGCATTGTCAAAGAAGAAGCTGCAGGACTTTCTTCCAGTATTCTCATAATCCAATATTGCTGGGAAGTTTCAGGCTAAACAGGAACATCACTGACTTCTTTGGATTTTCCTTATATGTGAAATATAACAAACAAGGACTAAGATTATTAACATTATTTCCTTAACGCATAAGAATGTGATTTTATTGCAAGGATGCCTTCATTTTTCAAGTAGTACAAACAAAATGTGCTAATCTGCTGCATCATCTGTTTTTTTTCCAGGATGCCTCATCTGTCATCAACATGCAGATATCCTCCAAACGTGTAAGTTTGCTCTCAAAACCCCACAGGAAAACATTTATTTGTCTGCATGTTTTAATGGAAAACTGACTTTCAAAACGCTGTCAGATCATTTAGTCAAGAGATGAAAGCTGAAGTCATAACAAGACAGAATGATTTTATTTTAAAACCAAATCTGATGATACCACCATAACTCAACATCAAAAACAGAAAAGGAGCAAAGCTGAGCCAAGTGGCAAGAACACCGGAGAGCAAAGAAACCAAAAAGCATTTATACGGAGGCAGGATGATGTCGTACACGATGTAGGTGACAACATCAGCAAGGCGGGAGAAGGTGTGAGGGAAGAGACTGTGGAAATACAAGAAAACACCCAAGAAAACTGAAACACCAGCTGGTTGTGTCAAAACCAGATGCACAAAATGCAAAATCATGGAAATAAAGGCAAAATGACCAAAAACATAAAACTGAACAAATATTACTTTACCTTGAAATATTTTTTTGTGGGAAAATAAAGCTGTCCTGATAATCTTCCCACATGTGAACAACCACATCCTGGACAAATATTTTGTTGGAGACTGTTGGAAGCTCGACATCACCTGGAGGCTCCATACATTTTCCAGCATGTCACAGTCACAGACTGCATGTTTAGATCTACGAGACAGATAACAACCGAAGCTGTTTCTAACTCTGATAAGCACACATTCCCAAAGGCCTCTTTTGAAGTTTCCCCTCTCCTCTCCGTGTGTTCGCACAGCAACAGCTGTACGTCGGCTCCGACACAGGCATCGCTCAGGTTCCTCTTCATCGCTGCAGTGTTTATGGGAAGGCCTGCGCCGAGTGCTGCCTGGCCCGAGACCCATACTGTGCCTGGGATGGAACGTCTTGCACTCGATACCTGCCAAACACTAAAAGGTTTGTGTTGCATTTCAATACAATAAACTCTCAGTGCAAAGGAGATGAGGACGAATATGTGCACAAGTAAAACAAACTACTCCTGGAATGAATAATGAAACTTTCTTTCAGGCGTTTCCGGCGTCAAGATGTGAGGAATGGAGATCCCAACACCCTCTGCTCTGGTGGTAAGTTTACTGTACTATACAGTATGCAGTAATAATAAAACCTACTACTGAGTTCATTTTTCAAGTAAAGCAGTCGGTCTCTGTTAGCTAAAAGTGGCTTTAAAGACAGACTGTTGAACATTTTATATTCAAATAACAATATAAAAGAAACTTGATCCTGCATTGATTTGCAGAAAATTGTACATCTCATTGAAAAACATCCAAAATACTTCATCTCTTGTCCGCATGAGCCATATTCAGGCATTTTGCCCCAATCCTTTCTTTCTGCCACACGACTAAATCAGGCTAATCGTTCGATCTGAAAGAGCTCCTGGGTAATGCGATTACATCATGTGGCATGCAAGCTGAGAAAAACTAATGAAGGTCAGAGCAATTGTCTCAGATGTGACTGGCCTGGCCTCAAAATACTGATCAGTCTGTTTGGCAGGTTACTTGCATTGTGCCCCTGTAAGCTAAGGCTGCCATCACTACAGGCTTTCTTTTTTAAATGTTTTTTTTTCTCTAGGACTTAAAAATATTTACTTTATCACTATTAGATTTTCTGCAATATCCACAACTGCATAATTATTCTGTTCAAAAAGAGACCATTAAACATGTGATGCCATATGTTCAGGTGAAGCAGAGAGGATGCCATCAGAATGAGTATTGTCCCCCTATCAACCATAAGGGAGTTTTTTGTACAAAGTAAATCAATGCTGACAAAGTTTTTATTGTTCCACATTTATCTTGTGATGCCCTTTGCACATTGAAGAAAAAAAAATTCCAAAATGTTCATCCAATTTGTTTTGTCAGAATTTCCATATTATTTATATTTCTGCTGTTTTCGTCTTGCAGAGCTGTACTGTATATTTTTAGCAGGCGCTTACCAGTAGTCATGAAAAACGTGTCTCTGCTGCCCCCTGCAGACCATCATAAGCATCGCGTTGCAGAGAGGAAGCTGTATGGAGTTGAGAGCAGCAGCACTTTCTTGGAGTGTCTCCCTAAATCCCTTCAGGCCAAAGTCACCTGGACCTACCAGAAACATCCACAAAACCCACGAGAAGAGGTGAGAAGGCTAGCAGATGAGAGATGAATCCTAACACCCTTACTATTGAAGTTGTTCAAGGTCAAAATGTAGTTTTAAATAACAAAAAAAATAAGTGATTTGTAAAATGAGCACAAAGTGCAATTGACTGTTTTGAAGATTTGTAATTGTCAGACACTCGAAATATTTCAAAATGATTTTTAATTTTTCTAGTCTCAAAGATATGTCACTGGACGTTTTATTTACTCAATAGAACAAAACAATGGCAGCAAACATTGCTTATTCAAACTGCTTCTCTCCAGGTACGTCTAGATGAACGCATCCTCCAGACAGACAGAGGCCTCCTGATTCGCCGGGTCCTGAAGAGGGATAACGGAGTCTACCAGTGCCACACTATGGAGCATGGATTCACCCAAACATTACTGGGCATCACGTTAGAAGTTGTACCTTCAACGCCCTCCTCCATCTCCAACCTACCCTCTGATGCTCCTGTCCGATTAGATCCTCGCAGCGGAGGCGGTTCCTCAGTAACCAACCAAAAGTTCTGGTACCGTGACTTCATGCAGCTAGTGGACCACCCAAACCTCAGCACTGTCGACCAGATCTGTGAGCAAGTCTGGGCACGAAAGAACGCCAACAGTGACCAGGCGTCAAAGAATTACCCTGCTTCTGCAAGAAAGGACACGCTGCCTCTGCCTCCTGCTGTCCGGCCGACAAATAAGAAGTGGAAGCATCTCCAGGAGATCAGGAAGGGGAGAAACCGCAGGACCCACGATGGGAAACCCAATCCACGGTCGCCACGCAGTGCAGGGGAGTAATGATACGGATCCAGAGATGGAGGCAGAAATGAGAGGAGGAGAATGAAAGAAAGCGACTGAGAGACAAGAACTCATGGAAGTGTTCACATACACACATGCACAGTACTTTCTATGTTATCTATGGATGCCACCACTATAAGGTCCACTGTTTCCTGAGTCTTGATCCCTCTGACCAGTTCCTGCATGTGCTGCCTTACAGCCCAAACTGATTATGTACAATTTCTTTACACCGTTTCACTAGAAAAGTAAAAGCAAGCACTCGGAAAGCTTTTCCCATCCCACATCACAGACACAGCTACACAACTTACATTGTTAATGAGTGGCTCACCTTTTCTCCAAGACTACACCAATCCAAGAGTCCCAAAGGTTTGGATCACTTAAGGTATTTGACGATTTTACACCAGCGTGGCAAACTCAACAGAAATGTGACAACTGGAACATGTTAAAAGGTTATGGTCTCTAACTGGGAAAAAAAACTATTTATGTTTAATTGTACACAGATGTATGTTACCTTTTTTGAAAACCTGATTCGATGATCATCAGATCAACTTCCTGTGGCCCTCTAGGTGCACATATTCCCATGAATGCCACTTTTTACATGTTTTTAATATGGATTACACAGTGCAGTTATAAATAGAAGCCAGCGCCAGTGGAATGCGAGTATGTTGCAAAATGTTATGGTTTTTAATATTTAAAACTATTTCCATTTGCACATGGTGGCAAGGCACAGCATCATTTCTAACAACGTGGTCATAGTTAAAGAAAAGTCAAAACTGCTTTGTTTTCATTACGTTTATTCGTTAGTTAAAACCACTAATGAGTGAGTAGTGGAACATGCTCTTGCATTCCACGATACAAGAGAGAATAAAAGTTTAGAGTACTCAGTCAAAGCCAGAAGAAACACAACGATATAACAAAACCAAAATTAGATATCCTCAAACTGAAAAAAAGTGACAATTTGATGTGGTTTTGCAAATTGGAACACAAGCTTTGACACAATCTTAAACTTTATTTCTAAAAACAAAAGTAAAAAAAAGTTGCCGTGTTTACTTTGTGCATTGATCATATGGAGAAGTGCAAAACAAAGTGATTTTAGGGCATGGACATTATTAAAATAAGCCGGATCAGGAGGAAGATGAAAGGTTTCATTAAATTCAGACAATGACAACCGTTGTTTCTGGGCTAGAGTACAGTATACAGTATATATATAAATTAGCATGGTATTTATGAGTGAGAATCTTTTATTTGTATCCATAGCGTACTTTAATTTCATTTTCTCTGTTCTTGCATAAAGTGTTTGTGATAAATAAATATGCAAGTGATATGAAGTGTGTAACTTGAGATTTATAGTTCAGCACAGTAAGATGCTGCACCAGGTGCCACTCACAGTGCCACATTTGCAAAAAGGAAAAAAAAAAAAAAAACAAAAAAAAAAACAACTCAAAAACTTTTGTAATCACTCGTTGTGTATTGTTACAAACAGTTTATTTCATTGACTTTTGCTGCTTAGGGATGACATCTCTACAAAGTGTACAGTTAGTACTATTAAGGTCTTCCTTTTCTATGTCTTAGTCTGATTTTACTCTGTGTAAAGAAATCTTGTTGGTTGTCTAACATGGTGTGTTTAGTCTGCCCCCTAGTGTTCAATGTTTGTACAGGCTTGAATATAGAGCCTATCTGTGGTACGATACTTTAATATTTCAGTCTGTCTGCACAAAAGAAACTGGTGGGTCTATAAACCATGCGTTTATGTTTTGCAGTCATCATGTTCAGTATATTATCAGTTTTGTGCTGTTCTCACTACAGAATCATGGTTTTAAGAAAAACGGCGCGTTCATGAATTCACAGAGACCCCGGCTGAAAGAAAAGCAGCACAAACCAGTTTGATGTGTGGATTTTAGATGTATAATATCATTGTCATTGTTATTTATATACCTTCTTTATAGATGTGTAATTTCTTTATAGATGTGTAATTAACTTTTTGAACTAAACTGAACTTACTGACGCCTATAAAAGGGACACTTTACAATTTGACATCACATACAAGACAGTTTGAAATGCAAAATGATAATAAACCCAATTTTAATTGCTCGAAGATGCTATTGCACACCTTCATTTAAACCTCAAAGCAAACTGAGTTGGGACTACTATACTAAATTTAGGCAATATAGTGATTACTTTTAATCTTTTTTGGGTTCAGAGAAAAAAATATTCACATCGGCTGTGATGTCAAACTGAGTATCCCTTTTAGGACAGCTGTTGCTTTCTGTGCTTAAATTTGCATGTCTAAGGTTCGTGGCTAATACATTTGGTGGGAGGGATGTAAGAAAGAGCAAATTAAATAAAGCACAATGTTGATATTATTATTATTATTGTTATTTGTATGTATTTATGTGCAAAGATAAGCTGATATGTGTGGTGGAGTTTTATTTTCTTTAAAAATAGATTTTCATCTATGTCGTTCATGTTCAAAGACACATCCCCAATGTTTTACTGCAGGAGCTCTTCATCAAGACAGTGTCCACTTCAAGTTGTTGTATAAACCGCCCTCAGAGTTAAACTTCTGTTACAGTCTACGTCATGAGAGGCACCATCAATCTGTAGCTCACAGGGAGAAGCTCTGTGAGCGTTTGTTTGCGTGCGTGTGTGTGTGTGTGTGTGTGTGTGTGGGAAGAGAGAAACTTTTACTTGATTTGTGTCTGTGCGTTAGTGTTTTTTGGGGATCAGAGCTCTGTCTCTAACGGCAAAGAAACAGTGGCATGTAAAGAAGTTAGTAGCTGAAAGTTTGAGGTTAAAGGCCAAAGGTAACGTGGTGCACTGTCATACTCCCAGGTTTTTGTGAAATGTCATGTCAGATTTTTTTTTTGATTAACACAATAAAAAATATGCAGTTACTTCAAAACGAGCTCGAACATCTTTTTTTGTATCCTCCAGTCGATCAAGGGGCAGCGGGGCATTTCAGTGTTTGCCAACACGATGCAGGGAATGGGGATCCAATCCCCGACCCTTTCAATTTGGCACACAAAAACATCCATACTAGACAAGACATTGAGATGTTAAAAAACAGTACAGAAGTCATCACTGTTCATTGATCATTGTCATCCTTGTAATGATCAGGCTACAGGGATGAAGGAGTTTTTCAGTCTGTTTCTGCAACATCTGTGCAGCAGATACCTGCGTCCAGATGGAAGCAACCTGAACTCACTATGGAGTGGATGATCAGGATCTGCCAGAATCAGCCTGGCCTTGTGAGGTTCTATAGGTCTATGTCAACAGTGTTGCTGTGCATCCTGACAATCCCCGAGAGTTTGTTCCTGTTTTTACATGTTAACAATCCAAACCAACAGATGAAGGTGAAAGTTACAAGAGACTCAATAAAACATGAAAAGATATTCTCATGAAAGTAGAATCAACATTAAAACTACGGAGATTCCAATAAAAATACATTCTCTGGTGGGTCTTCTTACAAAGTGAGTTCACATGGGGGTCAAAGGTCAGTTTGCCATCAAGAACAGTTCCCAGATATTCATAATGATGCACCATCTCAACAGCTTCACGAGCCGCAACTGAAGAGTCTTTTCTGAAATCAGTGACCATCTCCTTTGTCTTAGAAACATTTAACTTTAAAAAGGAAGACTTACACCATTCAGTGACGTCCCCGACCACATCATCATCACTGCTGAGAAGGGACAGGATGACAGACTCATCAGCAAACTTTACTATAATGATGACCATCATCCTTTGTTGGATGTTGACCACCCTGCTCACTGCATCAAGCTGTGTTTGATTTTTTTTTTAATTCCACTTGTCTGTCTGTAAGCTGATTTTGAAATGTCAAATGTTTTATTAATTTTTTTTTTTCAAAATCCAGAGAATAAATGGCCCCATCTTTCATTGATTTTCTCCTAAACACTTAAGAGTTTAGAGTAGGATATTAAATATAAAAGCATCAATCAACCACTGAGTATTTTCTTTAAATATCTGCAATTTTATAGTTGATTAGCATCCATTGTCTTTACCCGCTTCTTCATTTTCAGGTCACCGGGGGTCACTGGTTCCCATATCCAGCAGTCACTGTGCGAGAGGCGGGGGACACCCTGGACAGGTCTCCAGTCCATCACAGGGACACAGAGACAAACAAGACAACTATTCACCCTCTCTCACACCTAGGGACAATTTAGAGTTAACAATCAGCCTAACATGCACGTGTTTGCTTTTGGTCTGTGGGACAAAACTGGAATACCTGGAGAAAACCCACGCATGCACAGAGAAAACATGCAAACTCCACCCAGAAAGGTCCCGGCTAGGGTTTGAACTGGCGACCTTCTCGCTGAGAGGCAACATCTTTACCAACTGCGCCAACGTGCGGTTCAGTTGATTAGCAATTACATTAAAAAAATTAACATTAACAAAAATAAACAAAAATGTCTCTGTTTTCAAAAAAAGGGAAAATATTCAGGAACATGTTTTGTCATGAATAATTATAGTTCATGCAATTGTTGAATGTTTTGACATGTTTCTGTTGACATTACTCTGCTTGGTTGGGAGTCTGAATACTGCACAGCTTGTGACCTAAATAAATCTATTAAAAGTATGTTATGAGCAATCTCTTTTTTAATGTCTAAAAATGACAAAACTGAGTTTCGTGCTGTTTGTCTCCTCTAGAATACAAATGATGCCAGGTCTGACCACACAGAGGCAGTGTATTACAGATCTAATACTGTATTTAACAAAAACATTAAAACATAAACAGAAGCTGTTTTGTGTTAAATATTAGCTCTGTAATGCATGCATATAATATAATATGTAGACGTTTTTTTGAAAATGTTGTATCTCATTGAATCAAACAGAAAACATTAAATATTATGCATAAAACATAAAGGCCCTGCAAATAATTAATTAAAGTTGTCTTCCTGGAAAGCAAAACTATTTTCATTTGTTTATACAACTACTTCAAACATATATTCTACCATGTATGTAAATTCAGAAAATTTTATAGCTCTGTTACAGCTTTGTTAATGGTTTTATTTATTTATTTATTTTTTATTTATGTATTTATTTATTTTTTGTGGGGAATGGAGGGATTTGTAGTTAATTTGAGTTTTGGTTTGTGGATTAAACATGTATTTGATACATTTTGACAACATAATTATTCAAAAAGTCCCCTGTTGGCACTTGAAAGTGTAGAATAAAGGGAGGGAGCACTTTTTTTGGCATCTGTTCATCATAACTGTTCAGTTCTGATGGAGAATTACTGAGTCCAAGATAACAATAATTGTTATTAATATTTCCTTATCCAACCACACTTTCTTCTACTTGTTTATCAGAGTGTCCATTGCTGACATTAAGAACCACATTATTCATCCTAAAACTTCATAACCTGCCTGTCAGCACTGGAAAAACAGTCATTAAAACATATAGAGTCCATTAAATAAATCAGTCCACAATACATGTGGTCACCAGTTCTAAAGTGAGAGAAACTTTCACAGGGTCTATTTTTATTGCATTCTTGATTGGTCTTCAGTATTCTGTGTTAGAAAAAGTTTCAAATGGTCTCTGGGTCCTAATTGAAAGCTCATTTCCGTTCAGGCTTGCTCTGGTGATCGCACCAGTCACCTTTGTTTGACTTGTGCCCTCTGAGGACTGAGTTTTAGACTTTAAGAGTGAACACATTTTTTGAACAATGGCCTATTTGTCTTCTCTTTCCGTGAAAGCTGATTTAATCATTGAGACTTAACTAAGGTTTAAAAGGACAGATGCATTAAAATAAATAATAAATGCCATTGTATCCCCAGTTATAACAATGTAATGATCTTATATTGTATCCTCGACTTCTTGTGCAGTTTCAGCTTCTGATTGTGACAAAACTGCTTTGTGGCGTGGCAGTTTAATAAATAAAGCATCCCTCAGTTGTCAAGTCTTTGAGTTTGTATAATTCAAAAACTAATCTTTGTATGCTATTTATGTGCATCTTTGTGATTTTATTTTTAGAAAATAAAAATACTTCATGTTTTGTTCAGCCTGTCGTAGCAGGGTAAATGTCAGCGGCCTCTGTATGAAACATGATACTAACACCCACACACTGTATGTTGGAATGTTAACATTCAATCAGTTCTGCTGATAAAACAAAAATAATACTTTAACAATAATTCCTATCAAATAGCATGTTAATTGAACACTTCTGAAACAGGTTAAAACTGTTTCAGTGAACTCATCATACTTTAAAATCTATTTTCTGTGGCGTCCAGGCCAGATGGGCAGGTGGGGTGGAGCCCCACCTTAAAAAACTTTCACTCCACAAAGTAGATCCTCATGACTTATAACGCAAATTACTTTTTTACTGAGCTTGCTGTGTGTTGTTGTATTTCGTGTATTCTTCAATTTGCCATATTTTAGCAATTCTAAGTGGAATTTAAATTATTTTGAGTGATTCATCCTTAACTTTTTAATTTTTTACCGTTGTGAGACAGTGCAATTCAACGACCCACGTGCATCAAATGGATCCAAACCTGCGGCCAGGGATCTGAACAAGCAGGTCCAACATAGTTTAACTTGGGGCGTCGGATTTTCTGCCCTGCGGACACATTTGATGACAGAACCTCGTTAGGTCAAACCCAGGAACAGCTGCAGTGAAACCTGCTGAGACCAGTAGTGGAGATATTCTGTTTTTAAGTCCATTTGGAGCAGACAAATGGAACCAGAACAGAAAACTGAGAAGAACAGAGGAAAGTTAAAGAACAGAACGTTTCTGCCAATGTGGTAGAACCTTATTTAAACAATTCTGTGGCTGTGGTTGGTTGAAGCAGTGGTCTTGTACTCAGTGTTTGTTGTTTTGTTCCCCACTTGAATTTTCTATTTAATTTGATGATGATTAATTGGAGACATCTTTTTTCACTTTTATGTTATTTTAGAATTATTTTGCTGAACATTTTTCTCCCAATTGACTTTGATAATCCGGAGTATTAGTTCAGCATTATTACTTCGAATCAAATGAGAAACTAATTCAGAAAGCTGTGCACCTGTCTCTATGCATATAGTGGGTTTTCTCCGGGTGCTCCAGTTTCCTCCCACAGACCAAAAACATGCATGTTAGGCTGATTGGTGACTCTAAATTGTCCCTAGGTGTGAGAGTGAATGGTTGTTTGTCTCGTTTGTCTCCAACAGATGGATGGATGGATGGATGGATGGATGGATGGATGGATGGAAGGAAGAATACAGAAAAGCTCTAATTTTAATTTTGCTTTTTTTAATACCTCCAGTTTGAGCACGTCATGCTGCAGTTTTCTCTGAAACTCCAGGAAGCTGCCAATAGTGAGTTTTCCCTTCAGGTCCTGTCCAAAAAAGTAGGTGGTGAGAGCGGAGCTGCAGCCGGCCGTCTTCAGGGTGTTTCCCGTGGTGGAGCGGTCGCGGTGTCGCATACCCATACTGGTCTGGGACCGGATGATGCTCTGTACCTGGAAATTAAAAAGATCCAACGGCGACCAGGATGAACTTAGCATTTAAAGTAACTATATACTTTTTAATGGTTGCAATTTAATCGAAAGTTCTAATTGTATTCATCATCTTGTCTGCTTGTAAAAACATGTAGGTGTTAACAGTCCAACCTGTTCAAACTCTTCCAGGTCCACCTCTCCGTCGCCGTTCAGATCAAACATCTTGAAGGCAATCTCAAAGTTCCTCTGGGGAGCTGGACAGCACAGAACACACACCGACACAAAGAGACACGTTCTTAAACCAATCCATCACAATATGAGAAGAAAAGTCACTTTGGATCGAGCCAGCAAACAGCTGGGTCATTACAGTTCAATAATGACTCAGTAATGATATATTTACTGCCTTCGCTGCTTCAGGCCTCAACGGGTGGAATAAATACCCCTCAAAGACAAGAAAAGCTAAATGATTAACCCCAGTCTCTGTAGTACTATATTCTCTAAAATGTTTGCAGGAGGTACACCACAAGACAACAAGACTATTACTCATGTCTGAATATGCATTTGTTTTATTTTCTACAGAATGCCCATCTAAACCTTGGAAATAAAATGTTAAATTCTTGCAGTCCCAAATAAAATGTTCGGTATGATTTTGCATTTATTCTGTGTTAAAAATTTAAATACACAAATACAAATTTCAGCGTGATTTTTGAACATTTTAAAGCAAGAATACAAACATTTCCCACAGTGCTGCCTCCTTTAGAAAAGTGACATTAACAGAATTATGATTTGGGACTCTTAGAAAAAGGTTCTACAGCAATCCAATTCAATTCAAACTCAATTCAATTTAAAAATACTTTATTAATCCCACAGGGGAATTAAATGTTATTTTAACTCATCCTGGTTTCATTCAGAGTTGTTATAGATGCTGATGGCTGTGGGCAGGAACTATCTCTTGAAGTGGTCCAATTTAGAAGAAACTGGTTGCAGAAGTTGATCTGTCTACTTGGACTCGGTGGGTTTCTCTGTCTTCTTGGACAGCAGGACCACTTGAATCTTGGGCAGAACTCCTCCTTCAGCGATAGCCACTCCTCCTCCCAGCTGCTTGATGAGGTTCTCGTTATTGCGGACAGCCAGCTGCAGGTGTCAGGGGATGATCCTGGTGTTTTTGTTGTCACAAACCGCATTTCCCACCAGCTCCAGGATCTCGGCGGTCAGGTATTCAAGTACCTACACCAGGTAGACGGGGATGCGTCCATGGCACCTCCTTTTTAACTAATTTGTGATTTGTAGCTGCGGTACTATTTGAGTTTTTGAGATGTTGATCAGCTTCTCCCAATTGTAAAATACACCTTGTTGTCATGGTTACACATAATAAAAAATGTCCAAAGGCAAATAGGTTTCAGTAAAAATCTTTCCAGCTGCTCAGCATCTGATATCAGTGGACATAATCATTAAAAAAAAAAGCGATTTACATCCAGAAAAAGAGGAATTAAAGTTTTCAAAAGCAACGTCCTAGAAGGAAAGCAGCAGAGCTGCTCCAACATGCAGCCACCTTTAGCGGCGCAATTCTAGAACTTTAGAACGAGGTCTCATTCTAAATGCTAAATTTACCAAGAAATATGAGGTCTCATTCTCGTTTCGCCTCATTTTTTGTAAATAAGGCGAAACGTTACAAACACCTCTGAGTAACATGCTGTCAGTTCTTTACATGTTGACGAAGAAACCTTTGCTGCCAAGTGTTGGACTCTACACGACCTCTGAAGACGCCCTGAGGTATAATGAACATAACCCTGTATGCTGCAAGGTGCCCCAGTTCAGACGCTTTCTAGCACCACCTAACCTGAAATGCCAGATGGTTTGTTACACAGAACCATCTGCAACGTCTTATCTGGAAACTGCTTGGAAAAGGGCAAACACTTAAAAAATAAATAAAATAAAAATAGGGCAGGTGTTTGGGTGAACCATCTGTCTGCCACCGTCGGTCCAGGAAATTTCAACCACAGCCAGCTTTCTTACTGTTACCAGTTGTCATAGGGGCAACACATCTTTTCAACCCTACCGGTTCCCCTCAGGGCTGCGTTCTTTCACCCCTTTTATTCATTTTACATAGAAAATAATTTTAAAGTTTGCTGATGACTCTCTCAACCTGTCCCTTCTTAGCAGTGATGACCCAGACCTCGGGTCTGTGGTCAGGGACTTCACTGAATGTTCTTCCTTTTTAAAGTTAAATGTTTCTAAGACAAAGGAGATGGTCATTGATCTTAGAAAAGACTCTTCAGTTGTCACTCCTGTGGTCAGTAATGGTGAGGCTGTCGAGGTGGTGCATCAATATAAACATCTGGGAACTGTTCAATGACAAACTAACCTTTGACCCCCATGTGAACTCACTTTGCAAGAAGGCCCGCCAGAGAATATATTTTTAATGGAAGCTCTGTGGTTTTAATGTTGATTAGATTTTTATGAGAACGTTTTATTCATGTTTTATTGAATCTCAACTTTTCACCTTCATCTGTTGGTTTGGACATTTGACATGTAAAAAGAGGAACAAACTCTTGGGGATTGTCAAGATATGCAGCAAAACTGCTGACATAGTCCTCCAGAACCTCACTGACCTACACAAGACGAGGTCAGTGAACAAGGCCAGGCAGATTCTGGCAGATCCTGATCATCCACTCCATGGTGAGTTCAGGTTGCTTCCATCTAGATGCAGGTATCTGCTGCCCAGATGTAGAACGAACAGACTGAAAAACTCATTCATCCCTGTAGAGATCAGGCTTCTCAGCGAACGACGATGATATCTGTTATTTTAATGTGTCTGTGTCCTGTCTAGTATGGACGTTTTATGTGCCTAATGACCGTGAAAAAAATTGCCCCTTGGTGATAATAAAGATTCTTGAACTTGAACTTAGAACTTTTCTTTCAAAGTAGAAATGTTTTCTAAATCTGATTACAGCAGCGTCCACCTCGGTGATCTGATGTCCTTCCTAAAATGTACCAGGGTGTTCAAAAATGATGTCAAAAATTTATCATCACATTATCAAATGGTACAATAAACATTGCAACGTAGTGCAATACATTACAAACCTAAACAGATTCCTTTGATATAATTGGCTATCAGATCAAATGCAGGGCGGCACGATGGCACAGATGGTAGAGCTGTCTTGGCAAGAAGGTTGCAAGATCCCAGAAAGGGACCTTCCTGTTTGGAGTTTGCATGTTCTCTCACTGCATGTGTGGGTTTTCTCCAAGTACTTCAGTTTCCTCCCACAGACCAAAAACATGCATGTTGGGCTGAGTGGTGACTAAATTTTCTCTAGGTGAGAGAGTGAATGATAGTTTGTCTCCTACGTCACCAAGTGTCCCTGTGATGGACTTGCAACCTGTCTACGGTTTACCCCGCCTCTTGCACAGTGACTGGTGGAGATAGGCACCAGCGACCCCCACTAACCTGTAATGGAAGAAGTGGTATAGATAATGGATGGATGGACAGGTAGCTAAAATGTTAACCCTAAATGCAAAAGCAAATACTAAAGAGTGCAAACGAGTGCCGTGATGACACAAGAAAAATATAAAGTGAGGAAAATGCTGATTTAATCGCAACTGACAGTCACTGTAATACTCAACAATATTGCAGCAGCACATGTTCCTACTTTTGTGCAGCTGATCTCATGCTGTTGTATTCATTCATACCCATCTGCTCACCACAGACTCATGTTCAGGCTGCTGCTGTTACTCTGTATTGTTTTGCATTATTAGCGTTAAGCGATGTTTTAGCATATCGTCTGGCGTTTGTTTAGCGTATATCTTAGTGTATATCTTAGATCCTTACATACTGTTTCTTTTTACACTTTATATTTTTGCTGTTGCTGGGCGTAACTGGGACCCTGAGTACATTTCGTCCCACCTCAAGTACATGTGATGCGAATGACAATAAAGATACAGGTAGTCCTCGACTTACGGCAACTCGGACTTACGAACGCCTCCCCAGTGACGTCATCACACCTCCCATTGACTTTCTGTGCAGTATTTTATGTGTTTGTTGAGGGTACTGTGTTAGCTAACTGCTTGGAAATACAGTACTGTACATGTGTAAGGTACAGACTGTACGCTGGTGTTGTGTTACGTTGAAAAAAAGTGTTTAAAACGCTGTTTGCCGTTCTTTTTCCCGACTTACGGCAAAAATCCGGACTTATGACCGCCACGTGTAATGAGTTCCGACTTACGTTAAAATCAGGTTACGAACGGTGCATAGGTACGGAACCCGTTCGTAACTCAAGGACTACCTGTATGTTATTAATTCCTCTATAAACACTTTATAAATCATTAATAATTGTTTATTCTGCATTAATTAAGGGTCCAAAGTCCATGCTCAATAATCTAGGTATAAAATCCAACAGTGTTCAGTGAGGTCATCTGGACTGTTTCTTTTTTGTCCTCCATCCAGAAGGCTTCATCAGTCTGAGGAAACACCAAATAAAACTGCTTCTCCCTCAACAGTTTACTCCAAAGTTGAAAAAAAAAAAACAGTTTATAAGTATTTACAACTATAGATACTTATAATGCAGTGATAAAATACAATATTATATCCTTTCAAATAGGTTTACAAATGCTTATTGTGCTTACAAGAAGTAACTTAGTCTGAAATGTTCAATATAACAACTCTAGATGAAATATATAGATGAACAGATTTGTCTCACTATTTGGCAAGAAACTGCTCAGTTTTGTCTCTCTGTCACTCTTAAGTAATGCATAATAAACAATTATTAATGATTTATAAAGTGTTTATAGAGGAATGAATAACATATCTATAAACAATTTATTAGCCATCTATAAGGGGACCATTATTGTAAAGTGGTACAGAAAAATCTTACCTGGTCCATGTGGCCCAGGTGATCCTGTCAATGACGCTCTGATTGCTCAGCAGCTTCCCTGAAGGAACCTCAAACACCTGCCGCTTGTACACTCCAGAGGACACCTGAACACAACCGGTGTGCATACTGTGTGTGTAAGTGTATGCCCATGAGGCCTTCAGATGTTTAAAACATGCAACACTTCTCTAGTTTTACTTCTGTTATTTAACAGAATAAAGTTCTAACATATATTCACAAAGCGGTTAACCACAATATGAAAAATGAAAAAAAAAAAAACACATGAAGGGAAAAAAGTGGTTTGAATATCAAGATATGTCACACGGGTTTGTAGTCCAGTAGAAAAACAAATGAACATTTAATATCTAACCTGCTGTGGATAGCTTATAAATGAACCTCAGATTGGAACAATAAAGTTTATTTCTGACTAGACTGATGAACAGCTAGTCTGAGCACAACCAAAATCAAAGTGGATTGCTGCTCACTTAAAATAGTTAGTTTAAAAAATTGTTTTAACAGAATCAGAATAAGCTTTATTATCATCACACCAAAGTACTTTGTACAGTGAGATTATGTTCATACAGACGTCCGAAAGATGGACGGAGTGCATGTTGCTACTGCTCCTAAGAGCATGGCCCCTTATGCTTTTAGATAGAAAAGGGGAAAAGGCCATGAGGATAGTGGTATTACAAAAAAGATATCTTCACACTTTGTCCTTATTAGGACACAGTTTAAGACACATCAAAAAACTCTATCAGCAAGCACATTTATAAACACCCTGATGCATGCTCAATAATCCAGGAAGAAAAATCTAAAAAAGCTAAGTTAAAAAAAAAAACCAAAACAAAAAGAAAAAAAAAAAATTGTAGAAACGTTTCGTCTTTCGTCCGAAAGACTTCTTCAGTCTGAGATGCTGTATTCAGCTCAGTCTTATAAATAGC
>JARVGQ010000116.1:27188661-27198758 GCA_031762355.1 Hypsolebias martinsi | reverse complement strand
CCCACACACACACACACACACACACACACACACACACACACCCGCACGCACACACACACACACACACACACACACACACACACAAGGTTTAGTGCAAATACCACCTCAACATGCATGTGTGTTCTGCACAATATTGATGGAAGCTTATTACATGGATCAGCTTACCAAAAGTTAAATGTACAGTGATATAAAGATGAGGCTAAGGCTGATTTTTTTCTTTATTCAGCAAGATATGTTTGGCCTTCAACGGCTAAGAATGGCACACATTTGGAAATTGATGACATGAAAGACATGGGAAAAGAAACCAATCTCTTCCATCCAACCAGTGAATGCCAAATGGCTTCCCTGCAGGTGTGTATTCTGCATGTTGCTGATTTAGTATCACACAGAGTATATCTCAAGTACACAGTTTAGAAGAATGACTCATTTGATCTCTCTGCTGGTTCTGTGTTTATATCTCTGGCGCCATTGGTCTACTCTTAGCAAAATGCAATTTCATCCTCAACAAACTTGTTAGGAGGCACGTTGAATGATAAAACAACCAACTTTTAATTGTGTTGAATAGTATACAACTTTAAAGCATGCATGGTAGAAAAGCACTTAAATAGAATATAAATACACATTTGATTTCTTTCACACTCCCTGTGACCAGCTCGCAATTTCATTTGACAATAATAGAACAGTTCCAAAGTTTTTCACCCAAAGTGTTTTTAGTCCATGTTGTGTAACTTGGTTTATCCTTGGAGGCGTTTACCTCTAAGATGAAAATGATTGGGGGTATCATCACTGCTTATGTGTTGGAAAGGTTCAAACTGCAATGGCTGTTCTTTATGATGCAGGGCGGTTGGGAAAGTCAGAGGCTGTAGTCATCCTGTGACAAAAAATACAACCCCTTAGGTGGAGAAACAAGTCTATAACCTGTTCATTCAAATTTGTTGCCTCATTTTTCTTTAAACTATCTCAATATTCATGAAGAATATGTCAGTTACGTCTATAAACCCACGCACAACATAAAATACCACAGCTGGACATGAAGGCAACAATGGCTGCATGTCCAAAGTATAAAAAAAAACCTTGTGTTACATGCATTAAACTGTTCCCAGCTGCACATAAACAGATGCTTTTTATGGATTTACTCAGTTTATATACAAAATAATAACAGCATTCAGTCATTTCACTCAAACTGCTGCCCAGGTTGGATCATCATTTATAAGTTTGTTTTAGACAAACTGCTCAAGCACAACAAGAAAACACATTTACTGCATTTCTACAGTCACTGTAACAAAAAGTGAACACTTATTTTACACATTAAATTATAGTTATTCACAGTTTAAAGAAACAAAAAGCTTACATTTTACAACCACAACTGAAGTGTGTCATATTTTACAACATTGACAGGATTTGTTTTCATTTGATTTTTTTTTATCTTAGTTTAGCAACATGATAATCTGAATTATTAAATTTTTGTTTGTAACTAAAGTAAAGTATGTGCCTAAATATTCTGTACAGACCAGACTGCATCACTTGGTGGGTATAGATGTGTCACTTTATAAAAATGGTGAATATATGGGGTTGATTTACACAAATAAATCAGGAATCATAAAAGTTTTAAAAACAGTTTGTAGTACCTTAGGGAAAAACTAATATAACTTTCTTCTGCACACTTTCGCTCCTCTGAAAAGTCATTTTCTCTCCTCCGCAGGTAACTGGTATAGCGTTGCTTCCCACCACTTTCTTTACTTTCAATGCGACAAACTAGCATTTCTGTAGGAGTGTTTTATCAAAACTGAAAGACAAACAAAATAAGTTTGAAGGTGTTTGTGCTATTTGTAAATCTATAATTCATACATAACTCCCAAAACACAAAATAAATGCTTAGCTTTATTTTCAATCCCTTTTTATGCATAGACCTTTCATCTCCGTCACACCGCTCTTCATCTGCTCTCTTTCGCAGTGTCCATGTTTAGAAGACAATCTTCATTTGAGATAACTTTAGATGTTTAAAACTAGTATTTACAGAACTTGGTTCTCTTAACCTTCTATGTGGTAAATTTAGAAACAGTGAGCTCATGGGGTAAATGGTCAGATATCTGTGATTTAGGTAAAATCACTGACATCTGATGTAAATTAAAGCAGTCATCTTTGATAATGCAGTGTTTTGTTGTGAAACTACAACGCACGTTATTAAATGTATAAACATGGCACAAGGTGACCTCTGAACCCTTCCCCATCTGCCTGGAAAAGCATCTACAAGATGCATTAGAAAAATAATCTGATCTACAAGGTCTGCACATGCATACAAGAAAAAAGTAAAAGTCTGCTGAACTTGTTTGTGTTAAACACCACAGGACCTCCACAGATGTTTTAAACAGGGGTCTGATTTATTTCTTTTATTTACTGTATTTGTTTATTTGTCAGCTCATCTCATTTATCTAAGTACTGTATGTACTCGTGTGCGTACTGTGGGGGAGTGGTGGCGCAGAGGCTTAAGAAGGTGGGCCTGTGATCGGAAGGTTGCCAGTTTGACTCCCGGGATCTACCTCAAAATTTGGGTGGAAAAGGTGAAGCACCCACACCTGCCTCCACCCTCATTTGCATTGGTCTGGGCCCTTGAGCAAGGCCCTCAACCTCCACCATCTGCTCCCAAACTGGTCTCTCTTGAAAATGAGTCCTTGTGAGTTGTGACTCATTGAGACTACCTGTAGAAATAAAGGTTAAAATAAGAAATATATTTAAAAAAAAAAAAATGTCTTCTGAGAAATGCTGCGACACAGAACAAGAATTTATGTTTATGTGTGCTGGTCTTTTGACCTTTAGCAGGTATTTACTGGAAAGTTAAGTCCAAAAGATGAATAAAAACATAAAAAAATAAAAATAAATGTGTGCCCTAAATTTGTTGAACCATCAACAGTCGTTTGGTTTGTGTTAGCTTAGGCACTCGTACTGGGTGTCTGAGGTTTCATTTAATGTCAGTGTGTGTATACTCCACTAGTTTCTAAAAGAAATAAAATAAATAAAAATAAAAAATAAAAGTTGGTTATTGTCCAAGTAAGACACATGGAATATAAATATAAAACAATGATATGAATCCAGTGATCGGGTTGTTTGAAAGATCCAGATTGAAAATCAGAAAGTTTTTTGCAGTATTTCTGTGTAGAACGGTTTTACGAGTCAACAGTTTGATAATAGTAAAAAAATAAAAGAAGGTCTGTTGGGATGAAAAGCAAAGATAAAAACAAAGGTGACTGTCAGTAAATGAAGTCCACAGGTACGAACATGTTAAAGAATGTGTGGTTTCAAAAGTTTTGAGGACTTTGTTGAGAAACGATGAGATGAAACGTGTCAAGTCTGTCATCTCTGTAACAAAGTGTGCGAGCAGAAAAAGTCTGAGGAAAGAAGTCCTTCGTAATTCAAAGTGTAAAAGATGCTTGAAGTATAATTTTTAAAAAATGTCTCTCTTATTTATATTGATGAAATCTGTAACATTTTTCATTTTAGAAAAATTCTCATGATGGGTTTTCTCTTCAGAAAAGTTAACTCGGCCTTTGAGTGACAACTGAGAACCCAGCTTTTACACGCAATTAATAATTTCATAATATTTAAACCTCCCAGCACATGTTAATCTTGCTGTTGGCAAATACAGCAAAATCATCTGGAGATTTTCAATTAAAACTGAGCTTTCTTTACATTCCTCTACAGATCCAAGGCTCACGTGAATCTAAATTTGTTTTATACCATGTTTATTCCAAACATTTTTACTTTTAAAGGCCAAAACAGTCTCATCCACAAAATTATTTTAAAGCAAAATTTTGGGCTAGTTTTTGATTCAGTCCTAAAACGATAATTACAAAATAATGGGGGTTTTCTTTCACGCTAAATCTCCCAGGTTCTTAGGTCTCGTGGGGTCCGGTTGCGTTCACCAGAGCTCTTGCTACGAGCCTTCCTGGCGCTCTCTTGTGCTTGGCGATATTTCTCCAGCATGCCCTTGTGTTTCCTCCGGATCTTGTCATTGCACCACATCCTCTCGCAGTACTCCTCCACGTGTGGCAGGTTTGATGGCCCGATGAGCTGCATGATGTCCTTGAACCATGTGCGCGATTGGCCGATCTGGCTCGGTGAGCCGCCCCTGCTGTACGTGTTGCACGGCATCCAGGGCCTGTAGCTTCCTGCGGACCGGTCTTTGAACGTGTCAGAGAGCCCCGAGTTGTCACGTGCCATGAGCTCGTCCACAGTGTCCCCCTGGAGGACCTCCAGGGTGATGCGAGCCAGTGTTTGGGTGAAGCCGTACTCCCGAGAGCGACAGATGTACACGCCTTCATCCTGACGGAAGACCTGACGGAACAGCAGACCCTGTTCTGTTGACATCACACGATCGTCCAGCTTCACCTGAGTGAGGCAAGAGAACATATTTTCACATTTTATAGTTGATTTCTTTTTTCATTCATTCATTCATTCAACCTTTAGTTATACAGTTTAATCCCATTGAGCCCAGGGACTCATTTATAAGAGAGGCTTGATTGTAACAAAGAGTGATGACAACAGTGGACAACAGTAGACAATCATAGAGGATGCACGCAAATAGAGAATAATAAGTGAAAATAAAATTATATTAAAAAATGTAACAAAAACACAGCCAGGCTGCAAGGCGATGTAGAAAACTAAAAGCAAGAACACGTCTGCATTGGTTTTTCCCATGAACTTAGCAGCTGTTTGAAGCCCATAGGTGTCCATTTTGCACATATTCTGACTGAAATGCACTGAAAACAGGATCTTTTTCATCAAACTGACCATGAAAAGATGGTGCTGCTTGTCAAAAGTTGTTACTCTTCTATGCTTTCCTATGTTTTGCTTCAAATAAAGTAGGTCTATGCTTCAAAGCTGCAGTATATTAATATTTTTAAACTACATGTAAATGTATATTTTATAAATGGATAAAATTAAAATGAAAAAAAAAAATCTAATATATTCTGACATATTTGCAGCATCTATGAGCAAAGGACCAAATTTTGGTGTTGGAAATTTACTTTTTTGCATATTTCTAAAGATGTTTTCATGTGTGATGGTTCATACAGGTAGGGGCTGAGATGGAGCAGAGGTAGAACAGCCAACTGGGGACCAGAATGTCTTGGTTGGACTCCCAGTCATTCCCATATGTCATAATGTCTCTGAGCAAGATACCCAATCCCGAATTGCTCCATATGCTCTTACAGAGCTGCCCACTGCTCTACCTGGGTGTATCTCAGGTGCAATGGGTTAAATGCAGAGAACTAATTTTTTCACCAATGTATGGAAACATACAGTGATGACAGTCTCAGACTTCCCTTCATGTAAACATACAGGTAAAGTAGCTTGGATGCTTGAAAAAAAAATCCAAATCTTACCTCAGCCATGAAAAAAAATCTTTGAGTCAACTTATATTTAATACAGACAAGTCTTATTGGTCTTTGTTTTGGCACAACAGGAACCATTCTGAAAAAAAAATCCTCTACTCAACTTTTTGACATTCATGGAATCAGAACTGTCTTAAATTTCAATTTCTATTTATGTATTTGTATAAAGGGAAAGCTCAAATTTTTACCTGACATCACTATATCCTCAGTGTTTGAAGTCTAATCACTCACTGATAATATAAATGTAATCTAACTGTTCACAATGCAGATTTGCTTCCTTTTGGACCTTTTAATGTGTGTAATTTAGAATAATCAGCCAGGCATAATTCAATTTAGCAAGAAGTGTCTTTTTACTACAGACTCTTCTGTATAGGAAAATATTTTTATACAAAGTAGTTTCACATTATTTTTTTAATGCCTTTATATTTCCCCCAATTTTGTTCTGGTGAAAAATAACCACAACGCAAGTGTAGTTCGTTTTGTTGTGGACAAAACAAAAGCATGTAAAGTTTGAAAGGTTTTGTCAAGCTCCATAGGTTTTGTCAAGCTCCATAGGTTAATATTTCAAAATGTGGAGCAGATTAACAAAATAGATTAATAAATCATGTGGTCAGTATTTCTATATTATAGTATAAAATATATTTGACACTGCATAAGTGGCATCTTTATGTGTATTATTAGCTTTATCATTATATTTTTAAATATTATGTTGCTATATTTGTACATAGTTTTGAATTTCAATGAACATTAAGAGCTGATGAATGACCCAAGACTGGGTGAACAATTGTGAGGTTTTTGTTGTCTGTTTATTTTTTATTTATTTTGTCGAAAGATGTTAAATGATTGCAATCGTTGAAGGACAATTGTCAAAACGTTGCAAAAGAACCGATTTATTAACATTCTTGTCCTGATTTATCTTGAATTAGATCTCGTTAAACAGATCTTAATCCTACAAAATTACCCATCTCTGTAGGAGAAAACATTAATTACTACTTCAGACAGTGTATGCTGTGTATAGAAATATAAAAAATTAAACCTAAAAAAGAGAACGTTATATTTGGTTTATTAAGCAATTTAAGCACACACACACACACCCCCACACACACACATACACACATAGAACAAGGGCTGCTTTGTTTCCACTACCTGAACTTTAACATAAATGTAGCATAAAATCCAGTTTTCTCATGCTTTTTTGCGTTAATTATTTCCTCTTTCTCTACCATATACCACCCAAAGTCTTTATTCCACCCTTTTCATTGGTTCTGTTTATTTTCTACCTCCTTTTCAGTTATTCTGTTCCTCTGCCCCTCCTGTTGTCCATCAGAGCCAACACAAACACTGCAGTCCAGAGGCAGCCAAATGTTTGTTTACAGGGAAGTGGTAAGGGTTAGTAATTCCTTAAAACTTACACAACTAGCTGAGGCACATTAACCTTGACCAAATGAAAGATCTTTGATGGTGTGGACTCCTACGTCATTTACTAAATAGAACTTTAAACAGCTTTACAGCTTTGCATTGAAGTCTCAGTTGCTTGTAGACATTAGTCGACACTTGATCTGTCAGAGGCTGAGGTTGGCAAAAAAAAAAATCCCTGTTTATTCAAGAGACAGAGCCATTGTGCACTTTTCTACGCAATAAAACGGCTTGATTTGAACCATATGTCAAACGGCTGTCAAATGTGTCAGCCACGTGCCAGAATCACACACTAATCCACTTTTTACAGGCAGTTAATTAGACCACCGTTCCTCAGAAGTTTCACTCCACCCGTCAACACTTTTACTTTTTCCCTCCTGTCACATACGTATACTATTATCCTGATTATTGTTTTTTTTTTTTTCATCATTTTGATGAGATTGCTTTGACTAATTGTCTCACCTCTTCTTTGCGGTCTTCCCGTTGGACTAGCCATGTGATTGCAGCCTGCGGTGAGCGAGGAACACACTCCAGGAAGGTGCTGTTCTTCTCAGTCCCATAAACCACTTTGTCTTCTGTCACATCCAGCTCTTCTCATTAAAACAAAGACATGCGTTTAGTAAAAGCAAAAACACACTCAGTCAAAACAAGGGTGAACTATTAATATTTTTATTAAGAATGTCCA
This sequence comes from Hypsolebias martinsi, assembly GCA_031762355.1. NCBI lineage: Eukaryota > Metazoa > Chordata > Actinopteri > Cyprinodontiformes > Rivulidae > Hypsolebias > Hypsolebias martinsi. The sequence goes on along the minus strand of JARVGQ010000116.1, from coordinate 27,191,267 downwards.
CATCTTCTTATTTTGATCAGTTTTTTCTTCTGGAATATGAAATAAATTAACTGTTGGTCGTTGGAGAGATTGAACTGTGTGTCAATAGAGCACCAAAACAAATCTGCTCCCAGTCTAATGAACTACTGACTTGACTGCAAAGACTCAAATGGATAATTTCCTTTTCAAGCAATTTTAAAATAAATTATTTAAATAAAAATTACCCAGCACTTTTCATGAATTGAGGACTGCTTGTAATGTGATTTAGATGAGAGTGGGTCAGTGTGCATCATATTTTTTACTCTTATATTAGTTATTTTATTTCATTGAGGTAAAACTCCAAGTATATGATCAACAAAATTGTGTTTAAAAGTCTTTATATTTGTCTCGTCCTCACTGGTGTAACTTCCTCCTTTTTCATGTTCCTTTTTCGTTAAAACATTTCTCCAAAAATAAACTTTTCAAAAGCACCTTTGCCTGAAATACTGTAAAAAGTCTAAACACAGCTAGAGTCAATTAAGGTAAAATATCAGTCTTAACAACAAAAACAAGACTTTTGAAATGTCACTTAAACAAAAACCTGACTCAGAAACAGCTTGTATGAGTACAGTTCACCTGGAGGCTTTAATGGAGCCAGCTGTCATCACCTCACATCCTCACACTACATCAACTAACACACACTTGTCTTTCCTCTTGGTTGATTCTACATTCACACATTTGTCTTTCCATATTTTCTTTAATCACTTATCTTGTTTTGTTCTGTTCACTAGTCTTTCTCAGTACGACGACAATATTTTGTGAAATTTTCAACCCAACCATTTATCTGCCTACAATAATTACATTTATGTGCTCAACTATATTAACCTGATAGAAACCTTACTTTAAATAAAATTTACAATCATTAAACTGTTATTGGCTTAACCCACTTGGGAATAAAATACTTAGAGAGAGCAACTAAACAGTAAGTTATCCATCCATCCATCCATCCATCCGTCCGTCCATCCAGGGTCCAGAGGGGTACAGCCCCTTTTGTAAGGCAGTGAAATGAGTAAGTCTGGTCTGTAGTGTCAAGAAATGAGGAAAGACCAATGTACAGCTGACTTTTAAAATGTAACCACCTTACCAAGAGAAAAAAGGTGCATTAATTGTGAAATAAACTTCCTGTGTGAGTCATCTTAGTACAAGGTTTGACTTAACTATTTTTTTTAAAGCTTGACACGTTCTGATTTCTGATGTTACTGAAATTGACTTTTTATTTTATAATCAGGTAATCTGAGCCAACTAGTTGTTTAATTTCAAATGCAGTCACTCAGAAAAAAATTACAGCTACAACTCAATCTGTTTCCAATACTATAAGAACATTTAAACATTTTGACTAATGCTCCTGTAGCTCAGCTGAGCAGAGAACCAGGAAACAGATAACTTAAATCTGCTGCAGAACTTTAGTTTGGACTGAATCAACTTTATAATCTAAACAAAATCTTTCCAGCAGAAACTGAGAGCTTTGCCAACACTATAAGGTTTCCAAGCTTGCAAAGGTACACCAGAAAGTCACTGAGCCAGGAAAGGTAAAGTACACGTACCGCTCAGATTCTGATCCACACACTGCAGAACAGGGTTTCCGTGCCGGATGTCCTGCCTTCGGTAGCGGCGCTTGCTGTTTGGAACGAACCGTGTACAGGACGATCCATCCCAGGCACAGTAAGGGTCTCTGGCTAAGCAGCACTCAGCGCAGACTTTCCCATAAGTCTCACAGTGATGCAGCTTCACCTGCGCCACACCTGCTGGAGAACCCACATACAGGGCTTGCTGATGGACAGGAAGCAAAAAGAGAACGAAGGACATTTGTGAGGAAAATATATATTGGATATAAGTCCAAGTTGTCAAATGAACTCACCCTTTTCACAGATATCTCCAATGATGTAACTGGAGTCGGTGCCTGAAGGAATGAAAACATTTAATTTAAAGTTTGTAATTAATAGCAAGGAAGAAAATAATGTGACAAATGACCCTTTCTGGGAAAATTAGAAGGACTCCTTTAGAAATGCAAAACATATATACAGTACTAATGTAGGTACTTTTTAATTTTAGTTTGTAAAAGTATAAATATTTAAGTCCTTATAGTCCATATTTTTCTAACTATAAGGCGCACCGGATTATAAGATGCATTAATAATAATAATGATAATAATAATGTGTATGTATCGTCATCATTGCATGTTCCTATACATTGGTGAAATTGACTTTCTGCATTTAACCCATCCACCACTAGGTGGAACAGTGAGAAGCTATGGAAAGCACCTGGGGAGCAACTGGGGATAAGGTGTCCTGCTCAGAGACACCACAAGATGTGCAATGACTGGGGATTGAAACCGAGACCATCGGGTCTCGAGTCGGCCGCCCTGCCTCTGCACCATCTCGCCCCCGGAAAGCGAAACAAGTTCATTTTGACAGATTGTTGAGCACCGTGTACCACATAAAATCAGTTTGAGGTCAAAAGCTTAACCAGAGTTAAAGGTCCACTGACATGATATTTGAACTTTGCATAAACTGGCACAACATATATATGTTGTATCATTCAACTATGTTTGTCTTTGCAAACAAAATGATAAATATATGAAAATTTAA
>JARVGQ010000116.1:27147319-27161177 GCA_031762355.1 Hypsolebias martinsi | reverse complement strand
GCGGTTTTCCGATTTCCCAAAATTAAGGAAATCGGGGCCGATAAATCGGCCGGCCGATTTATCGGTGCATCCCTAGGAGGAATATAAAAAGTGTATCTCAGAAGTGTGGACGTGAAGAACCCTCAGGTTATGTGGTGCACTGATACATGCATAACATTAGTGTACTACCGAGATAGATTTAAAAAAAACATTCAATACAAAAACAACTGGACTTTATTTGTAACAGAAGACGTTTCGTTTCTCCCTTAAAGAAACTAGTCCAGATGAAATGATTTGACCTTTTTTGTGTTATCTACCTGTATGACTGAGCCTACAAAAATTTTACCGAACCATTTTGGCCTTGGTGTCTTCAGGCTGTTTCTGTGAGCATTATTGCCTTCTGGCCTAAAAACATTTGATTGTTAATCAAGATGATTGAGTGTTTTGGACAGACGGGTCCTTTTGCATGTGTTTAAAGCCTGCTTCTAAGATTCCAACAGGAGGTTGGCTTGAAACACAACAATGAAGGCTACTTGTGGGACAGATCTGGTTGGCAGGCCACAGACCGATGAAGTTTTCCGGATGGAAGACGAAACGTTTCTCCCTTTAAAAAAAACTAGTCCAGATGAAATGATTGAACCTTTTTTTGTATAAAGCAAGAATATTTTTCTCCAACATTTAGGAAAATGTAACTGGAAGACTCTAGCTTTGCTGTGATTCATTAAACTGGCATAACCTTTGCAGATATTATCTTGTCTATTGCAGATAATAACTCTAACAAAGAAAATAAATTAAAAATGCACTAACATTCATAATAATGTTGACAGGTCAAACTATTGGGTGTCCTGAAATATTCCTAACCACAAAACTAGTTTTATGTACAGTAATGTTTATTTTACCAAAGAAAAAGACTTTGTGAAACATTAGGAAAGACCACTGACAGTCCAAGTTCTGGCAGCTTAAAGGATTTTGACTTTGTGCTCACTGCCAAGGTAAATCACAATGAAGCTGGGTCCAATTGAACTGTCCACCTAACGTGAATCGAAAAAAGAAATGCATGTGAATCGTTGGCATTCGTGCATGTGTTTTGAGTATTAAACATGTTTGAGAGAGACAACGTTAAACATAAAAGTGTTTCCAGTAGAAACAGCCAAAGATGAGTAGGAAAAAAATATTTTCATAATAACAGGAAGAAACGGCCAACACATGCACACACAGATTCACACAATAATGTGCACGTAGGAGCCCAGAATAGCTGGATACATTGGTCTCTGCAGCTGTTTGATCCTCAGATGAGGCGGTACGCTGATTTCCAGACATCACAGAAAAAGTCATGGCAAGAAATTCTTGTCAAAGAAGATGAGAGACTTTTTCCTAATTCTCTCACCATAAAACAGACAAAACCTATTTTGTTTAAATGAAACCTCTTAGACCCCAGAGCTCTTTTAAACTCACCAACGTATTCAATATATTCATCTTAATAGTAAAAAAAATGTGAGCAGCTGCTGCATATGTGCAAAGGACTTGGTTTAATAATTAATGCTAGGTTACAATAAAGCAATGTTTTTATTTAAAATATTTAGACTTTCCAGCTTTCTGTGGAAACGTATAAACTCCCTGATGTAAAAATTGATACATTTTAATGGCTGTAGAATATTTTGCATTCCAAAACAGTTTCACTAAGCTGGCACAGTGCATGTATAGACACAATCTAACCACCTAACCTCTTGTGGTTAAAACTGGCATCATTTTAAACAAATATCACAAAAAATAAATGAATAAAAGTGATGACTTTTTGTATGTAAATGGACAAAAATTGCAGTCTGCAGATGATGTGAATATATATTATGAGGCAGAAATTATAGAATGAATACTTTCACCTAAAACCTGAGCATTTCTTTGCAACTTGTTTTTTTTACAATCCAAAATACAGATGAACAGCGTTCCCAGTGAGGCCTTTTGAGCCGATCTGATTCCAAGAGAAACATGCAAATTGAAGAAGCAGAAAAATGTAATATAGAGCAAGACAGCGCACGTTTACCGGTACTTGGAATCGTTGAATGCCTCCCCCTTCTGCTTGGTATTTATTTGTCTAAACTGTGGATAATGCCTGAGGCAGCTACGCGATTGGTAATCCAGGAGGAAATGTTAACATTTAAAACAGCAGTGCCCAATCCTGGTGGTTGACGGCTTCATGTTTTTAATGTTTCTTTGCTTTGACAACGCTGATTTGAATGAATGGCTGATAAATAGGCTTCTGCAGAATTTGAAGACATGCTGAAGAGGAGGGAAACATCTAAAACATACAGGATACTGGTCCACAAGGACAAGAATTGGACATTTAAAAAATGTTTAAAGGTAGTTGGGACTTGCCAACCAAAGGCTGGGGATACAAACAAAAACGTTTTAATCAATGCATGAACATCTTTAAGATCATTGTGTAATTAAAGTGAATAATTTACTTTATTTCAGTGAATGCACATTTTGTTGCATATATTTTATTTTACAATTACTGTACTTTTCGCTGTATAAGTCACACCTTTTTTGCACAAACTAGCATGCCCTGCGACTTACACAGCGAGGCAACTTATTTATGTTTTTTCCCATATTTATAACCCAACTTTTGCCTGAGATCTGACGATTTAATTCATTCTCACATGGAAAATATTGAACATTACCATTTTCAGCAGCTAGAGAGTGTTCAAATAATATGGCAAGCCACCTTCGTCTCTCGAGAGCTCCTGGAGCAAACGTCAAATCAGCTGCATTTCGCCACGCCACCCAGGTGAAATGCAGCTGATTTGACCATTAAAGTGCATTTATTAAGGAAAAGTTAAACAGGGACACACCTTTACTATAATTTCGAGAAAACATATAATTGTTTTAAAGTGTTGATCTTGTTAAATTCTTGCTAAAGTCCTCTCATGCACAGCAGCCATTTGATTTTTGCCACAACACTGGTCTACGTTTCCGAGTCGTCAGCGGTGAAGCGTAATAGATGTGACTTATACGACGAAGTGACATGCAACGGCAAGTACGGTAAAACTGAAGGTTTGCTTGGATACCATGGCCTCCCTTTTATATTCTTGTCTCATTTGAGACTCCAAATGTTTGATCACACCACCATGCACAAACATAAAAGTAAAAAGAAACAATGTGAACACCCTTCACCTTTTAACCTCTACATCCTTTGCATCTGTGGTAAACAGACATGAATGTGAGATGTAAAACATGTGGCCGTGTTCCAGCCTCGTAAGTCTCTTCCATTATAAATGCCACAGAATACACTAATTCACCCAGTTTGACACTAAATGTCTCACAGAATACAAAATACACTGTGAATAAATGCAGAAAAATGTCTGCTTAGCTTAACAAAGACAAACATTTCAATACATTTCTTGCAGAAACAGACTCCCTTGTCTCCTTTTTTGCAAAAAAAGATTTTACCCCCAATCTAACACCTGGCTAATAATGCCTTGTGTCTTCGCTAAGCTGCAGACAGGACAGCAACACAGATCTAGCACCTTTTGAGACTGGTTGTGAGACCAGCGACTCATGGGAAACACTTAATAAAACATCTGATAACTCTCAATCAGGTCATCTGGACAGTTTCTTTTTAGTAGAAACGTTTCACCCTCACTCCAGAGGGCTTCATCAGTCAAACTTCAAAAATAAAACAGTTAATATGAACAGAGCCATGTAAGAAGGTTTATAGAAAACCACAGATGTGTAGCAACTACGAAAGAAAACAAAACATATACCGTATTTTCCGTATTTTATAAGATGCACTTAAAATCCTTTAATTTTCTCAAAAATCAATAGTGAGCCTTATAATCCAACCAATATATATATATATTGATTCTGGTTGTGCTTACTAACCTCGAACAGATTTTATGTAGTTATTGTGAATGAGTTGAATAAAGTATGATTTTTCTGACTGTTTTCTTTCGCTTAATGCACCTTATAATCCAACAAATATGGTACTTTATGTTGTTACTTAGCATCACACTGTACACTCATTAATGTATCTCCATTTGACTAAACTAAATCATGTTTCAGAGTATTTGCATGTGTTCCCTCAACAACCAACATTAACACTCATAATAAAGCTTAAAATATGCCTGTTTGAAGTGAGCTGCATTGCTCCGCCTCTAGTCCACTCCAACCCATTCTGTATTGGACCATGTCAAACCCTGAGCCTAATGGTGTTTTAATTGATTTCTCACTTTGCTGGTGGATGGCATGGAGAGTCCCACTGAGCCAGCATGATTCTCTTTAACACGCTAAATGACTATTGACAGGCTCCCCCTTAACATGAAGATGTTAGCACCCAGAACTCATCTCTCTCTCTCACACGCTCAGGCCTGTGATGCAGAGGCATCTGCAGTCAGGCGTTCACAGCAGCCACACACATCTAATGTATTAACAATCAAAGGTGAACCCGCATGGGACGAAATCGGCACATCGTCTATTGATGTTGCTTTTCTTTTGTTTTGGCAAGGCTTAGACAAAATAAAAAAAAAATAAAAAATGGCAGAACAGAGTTGAATCAGAGCAGAAATATTCACATATTGAAGCCATAAAAGGACAGGCAAGTTTTAGTTTTATGTCTATGCAAACATTATTGTCACTAATCTGTAAATATACTATTTAGTGAACTTGACTTTTTTTTTTTTTCATATATACTTTTAATAAAATAACATAGTGGCAAATGGTTGTCATGAAACATTGATTGTTCTGTAAGAAAATGTTCATTTGTAAAGTTACAAGAAGTCGGGAACAGTTTCTTACATTAATGAAGACAGCTGTCATGGATGAACAGCAAACAGATCATCCTCATCACTTTTATTTAACCAGATAAAAACCCTTTGAGTTCAAGAACTCTTAACCAGGCCGTGAGGTCAGCAGCACACTTCATAAAAGAATATTCAGAATAAATAACATTACAGTAGCCCCTTGTTTATCATGGGGCCTCTGTACCCTGAAGCCCTGTGATAAGTGAAAAACCGCAAAGTAGGAGTAGTAGTACAAGTAGTAAGTAGTAGTTTATTTTATTATATGTGTATGTATAAAGGCGTGTTAAACTCTTCCCACACTCTTGCGATATTCTAAACGATGTTTCTAAACTCCAAATGCTCTAAAAAAGCACAGAATGTTATGAAATCAGCTCCCTGCCTCTGGCTGCTCTTTGCTATCTGCCAGCGCTCATGGCCACGCCCACTTCTCCACTGCAGAGCGGAGATCTGACGCGATGCAGGATAAAGCTTCTCCTGCAGCTGTGGGCTGCACACAGGTACTAAATAATTAAAAAAATAATTTATTTTAAATAACAATTTCATGCTGTGCAGCTCATCCATCAATCAGCCAATTGTGCGTCATGTCCTATCTTATTTCAAAAAACCGCAATAGAACGAGTCAGCGAAAAACAAACTGCTAAGTAGTGAGGGACTCCTGTACAGGATAAAAGTTATACCCACAAATTGTTTTTGCCCTTAAAGTGCAAGGGCACAGCGTAACAACGATCCTAACAGTGACTAAAAACAATAGTTGAGAAAACACACGTACCAGTTAACAACAGACATCGCTCAAAGCTCTTACTATCACCATCTACTGGTGTGTGTACTCTATACTAATCTGTATTTAACACACACTCCAAAAGTTGCAAAGTCAATGCATGTAAAACATAAGGTTACTAAAATAAAGATTTGTTACAACGACAAGTTGAATTATTTTTTTAAAGCTTGCTTGCACAAGTGCCAGCCTCAACCTCCCAGTAGCTTGGATTACAGGCGCACACCACCACATCCGGCAAACCCTTTTGTTGTAGCAACTGAGTGCGGTCATGAGCACATGACATCTATAGCTGATTAAATGTTAACATTTAGAAACATTAAATTAATTTTGCTTGACAAAAATAAATAAAAAAATAACCTCCCAAATCATCATCTTTGTATTCTTTTATATGGGATTTTGAATAAGTTCCAAAAAATGTGTTTGCATTGTGTTTTATCTCAAAACAGTCACACAGTCGTTGCAAACCCTTCTCAGTTTAGTTCTTTTAACTGTAGAGCACCTGTGATGCATTTTAACACGTGCACTAGAGCTCTCCTTATGACCAAAAACATATAAAGCCACTGCTTTGGGGGTAAAAAAAATAAATAAAATAAAATAAAATGCTAAAAGCAATGAATAATCACCTGGTTTAACTTTGCCTATTTCCTAAGTGTACTCCAGTAGATTGAATCAAACATTGGGGCCACATAGTAAAGGTGGGTACAAAATGGACCAAGGTGTGTATGATGTGGACGGAGGTGGGCAACAAGATTATGTGCACTGTCAAGAATGCAGTGCACACGAGCACTGGTAACTTGGTAGCAAACGCTCCAGATTTATCAGTAGTGGGACTTCAACTGAAAACTTTCATATGTATTTGAAAATTTTGAGTCATCGACTTGTCTCCAACACTCAAAGACCAATGAGATATTTTGACAGTTCAATCTGAATAAAACAGTCCAAACTGAGATATACGAACGAACAGGGCTTGACTCTAAACCCACTGATTATCACATCATTTATCCTATTGTTTTGCTCCAAATCGGCTACTCGGTTCTCCAAGACCACAATCCTTTTGTCCTTTTCCTCATTAAGAAGTCTCAATGACTTCACTTCTTTTACCAAGTCCAGAATGTTTTTTTGATGGAGCCGTATGGCTGCCACTTCCTCAGAAAGAAAGTCCAAGGATTTCTTAATGTCCTCAAGATCCTCCAACGCCTGAATCTTCTTAGGTCCCATTCTTTTACAATTATTCTATAGTCTTGATATTTGCTAGCTTAGTTTCTCTTTAAATCATATTTACAAGAAAAAGGTACACACTAAACCAGCCAAAATAAGCCACATCATCACAAGTAAAATTCCTTCCAGTTAAGTTAAATGTCTCACGCCATTTATGACTTCATCAACTTTTATCAAAATAAAACCTCATCTATGTCTGTTTGCTCTCAGCGCTTCACCACAGTCAGTTCCTCACCATACTTTAGTGATAGACAGCAGATTGAATGTGGGTGTGTCTGTGTGTGTGTGTCTGTGTGTGTGTGCACTTGTCTGACACTGGGCAGGAAACACAGATACCTCTTGTATTAGCAGTTTATACAAGAAGACTTGGACGAGATGTGTCCAGTCCTGATCGTTGAAGGCCTCTATCCTGCATGTTTTACTCGTTTCTCTGCTCCAACACACCTGATTAAGTGACTTCATCACCTCTTCATGATCTGCAGCAGCCTGTTAATCATCTCTTGATTCAAATCAGGTGTTTTGAAGCAGAGGAAAATCAAGAACCAGGATTGGACACCTCTGAATTAGAATCTGATTTTTTTGGGGCACCCATCAATGTTCAAAGCAAGATATTTATGGATTTTTTTTCACTTCATTAGACAAATATGGACTGATACAACTTATAGGATGGAGCGACATGTACAGCGGAAAATATGGTAAATGTACAGAGGTGTGTGTGTGTGTGTGTGGGGGGGGTAAATTAAACTGTTAGCTAGGCCTGACACGAGAACAAATTTTGCAGGGGGATTAATTGTCTCAGAAATTATTGCAATAAACAATAATTGTTTGGAGACAGTTTTAAACTAATGTAATGATAATGACATAATAATGCAAGTACATCCTTTCAAAGATCAATAAACTTTAATTTCAAAATGACACAACACTGGAACTGGAACATAAACAAAACAACCAAAAATAAAATGGACTCTCAGTCTCCAATAAAAAAGTGCACTTGAATAAAAACTAAATACAAAAAAAAAAAAAAAAAACATAAAAATAAAATAAATAAATAAATAAATAAAAAAATAAAAAGTACATTCAACCAAAACAGTACAGATTATGAAGTCTGAAAAATAAAGTGAGCTTTAAAAAATAATAATCATTAGTTTTATATAGAGAATATGGGCAAAATGCCTTTTTTTTTTTACATCTAGGCGTGATTATTGCAATTCACTCCTGTTTGGTATCAGTCAGACCACCATTGCACAACTACAACTGGTCCAGAACGCAGCAGCCCGATTTTTAACCAGTACAGGCAAAAGAGAGCACATTACACCAGCGTTGGGCTCCCTGCACTACTGGCTACAAGTTCATCTTCGAATCCAGTTCAAAATTCTTCTATATGTTTACAAATCGCTGAACAGTCTCGCCCCCGCCTATCTCTCTGATTTTCTACAGCCGTATGTCCCACCACATTCTCTGAGGTCAGCGGACCAGTTACTTCTCACAGTTCCAGGAACTCGCCTTAAATGCAGAGGTGACAGGGCCTTCTCTGTAGCAAACCCAAGACTCTGGAACGAGTTACCTCTGCTTGTCAGACAGGCCCCCTCCCTCTCAGTTTTCAAATCCCATTTAAAAACCCACTACTATTCTGTTGCTTTCAACACCAGCTGATCTGTGTTTGGTCATTATTTTTATTATCTGCAATGTTTTTATGTCTATTTTTTGTAATTCATTGTGTATGTTGCCTCTGTGTTGCCTGTTGTTTGTTTGTTTGTTTGTTTGTACAGCACTTTGGTTGGCCTTGCTGCTGTTTTAAGTGCTCTATAAATAAAATGGTATGTTATGGTATGGTATTCCTGACACAACCCTCACTATTTACCCGGGCTTGGGACTGGCACAAAAGATACACTGGCTTGTGCTCCCTAGTGGCTAGTTTGAAGGAAACAATGCCCATAATAACAAAAATACATCTTTACTTCAGCCTATTTTGAAAAAGATTGATCATCAGATTCTTTTTCTTGAGTTATTTCACTCACTCATGTTCAGGCTGCTGTTGGTATATGCCGTGTTGCTTTACATAAGTAGTGTTTGGCATATATCTTGGATCTTTTAGCATACCATTTGGCATTGTTTAAGCATTTATCTTAGTGTATATCAGATCTTTATTTGTTGTTTCTTTTTATACTTTACATTTGTCTATTACCATCATGAGATGGTAATGATGATGAAGTATACTTGAACTTGAACTGCTGTATGCATGGTGACAAAGTTCATTATGGTCATTAGAGGTGTATATCAGTCCATATTTCGACCAGTACACAGAATCATGTTTGATTTTGGACTGTTTAATTTGCTCTATATTGACTCAGTTCTATTTTGTGTTCCACAAAAATTGATAAATTTACCCTCTTTTTTTCATATTTACACTTAGAAAGATTAAATTAGCATTTTTAACTCCAGCACAGTTCCTCATGGATAAGTGAACTTCTCAGCATCTTTAAATGTACAAACCTAAAAAAAAATAAAAAATAAATTAAAAAAAAAAAATTCATAATAATGGTGTGAAGAGGATGGCTGTAAGGTGAGAAGGGAGGCCATTGAAAAAGGAAAAAGAGAAAATAAATGTACAAACCTAATATTTTCAGATAATTTTAAAACTTAAAATCCCAGTAAATCTTGCTATTTGAAAAATGGTCTAGTAAACTACGTTTCACAGCTTTTCTACTTTATTGTTTTCCTGTCCCAACATTTCTGGAAACTTGTTGATTCAAGATAATAATGATCTTTACAAAAATCTGATTTCATATCGTTTTTTTATTCACAGAAACATTTTAAAACTTTTTAAATAATTGTTTTTTTTTTTTTTTTTTTTTTGGTTTTTTTTTTTTTTTTTTTTTTTTTTTGCATTTTGCATTTTGCACCACATTCCTGATTGCTTTTGGGTAGAGAATACACTTCATGTATTTCCCTTTGAAATGACAAATCTTTGATATTTTCTGACTCATTGTCTGCTTCTCTGAATCATCTCTTACACAGGCATGTGAAACCTTAAAAAGTTCTGTTTTTACATTTCTGTTTTGTTGTCCTCTGCTGACGAATGTTCTTAGAGTTTCTGAACTTTGTTGAGACAACACTATGCAACTGACAGGTATACTTTTATAAATAATTATATGAGCACAAACTGCTCTTCAGTTAAAATGAATGAAGGAGTAAACACTTTTGTGCTCACAAAAGGGACATTTCCCTCCAAGATAGAAAAGACAAACAAATTATCTTTTTATTATAATATCTTGGCATAATAAAGTCAAAAAGGTAAAAATATGAGCTCAAGACTCTTAAAAATGGATGGTTTAGAGTAGACTTCCATACACAAAATCCTGCTCTGTGTAGCATCAATAACAGCTCGTAAAGGTTTGTCACATTTAGCTTCATGATTTGATTTAACTTTAATCAGACTTTTACAATCTAAAGTAACAGGGAGATAAATTTATTCAGCATTATGAGCCTGATGTGATTAACTGTAGGGTACTGAAGATAAAGCGTGCTCCATACATGGCTTATACTTGTGACTATCCCAATCCCCAGAGCCTGTGAACTCTAAACGGTGACTGCAGCTCATCTGATGAATCTCTGCCGTTTGTCAGCAGAGCAGGTCACCAGAAGGTTCTGTTTCCTCTCACCTGACCACAGTAACTGATAATGTCCAGAAATATGGTCCAAAAGTAACAGATCACCTGTCTCCAGTGGCAAAGACAGAAAGCAGCACACCTAAATACTTTCTCTCCAACAGTTTTAAGTCTTGAACAATATACAGGACATTAGTTACAGATTTATCTGTAAGAGGACTTTAGGCATGTCCTTTCAAAAAAAAAAGAAGAAAAAAGTTCACATTGATGTTAGAAATTACCTTGAAATCTACAGTGACATTGTCTTGCACAACCCATATTTTAGATGACTGTATTATTATACATTTTTGTGAATCAGATCAAGTCAAAGGAGTAACGAGCAATCAAAGGAGCTGTATGTTTGGGCTGCTGTTGATACACTGTATTGTTTTACATTATTAGTGTTTAATATATAGCTTACATTCCTGTGGACCCACCACCTGCAAGAAGGGCCATAAAAGTCGGGTGCGTGATGCCATGGGCAGTGGCCGAAGGCAGGGACCTTCTGACCCTGGCTTACCAAAGCTGGCTCTTGTGACATGGAACGTGACCTCTCTGGTGGGGAAGGAGCCTGAGCTTGTGCGTGAGGTTGAGAGGTACAGACTAGATATACCTGTAGTTGGGTTCATCTCAACACACAGAATGGGTTCTGGAACCGATCTCCTTGAGAGGGGCTGGACCTTATTCCACTCTGGAGTTGCCCATGGTGAGAGGCGTAGAGCTGGTGTGGGTCTACTTGTAGCCCCCTGAATTGATGCCTGTGTGTTGGAGTTCTCCCCGGTAGATGAGAGGGTGACTTCCCTTTGCCGTCCGGGGGGACAGACTCTGACAGTTGTCTGTGTCTATGCACCGAATGACAGTTCAGAGTATCCAGCCTTCTTGGAGTCCTTAGCAGGAGTGTTGGAAGGTGCGCCAGCTGGGGACTTCTTTATTCTGCTGGGGTACTTCAATGCCCACGTGGGTAATGACAGTGTGACCTGGAGGGGTGTGATTGGGAGGAATGGCTTTTCTGATCTGAACCGGAGCGGTGTTCTGCTGTTGTACTTCTGTGCTAGTCATAATTTGTCCATCACAAACATCATGTTTGAACATAAGGGTGTCCATAAATATACTTGGCACCAGGACGTCCTAGGTTGTAGATTGATGATAGACTTCATAGTCGTGTCATCTGATTTGCAGCCATTTGTTTTGGACACTCGGGTGAAGAGAAGAGTTGAGCTGTCAACTGATCACTACCTGGTAGTGAGTTGGATCAGATGGCGGGGGAAGATGCCGGACAGACCCATAGACTCAAACGTGTAGTGAGGGTTTACTGGGAATGCCTGGCAGAAGAACCTGTCAGAGTGATATTCAACTCACACCTCCGGGCGAGCTTTAACCGCATCCCAGCTGAGGTGGGGGACATTGAGTATGAGTGGGCCATGTTCCGCACTTCACTTGTTGAGGTGGCTGCCTTGAGCTGTGGCTGCAAGGTTGTCAGTGCTTCTCGTGGTGGCCATCCACATACTCGGTGGTGGACACCCTGGGTTAGGCAGGCTTTCAAGCTGAAGAAGGAGTCCTATCAGGCCTTGTTGGTCAGTGGGACTCAGGAGGCAGCTGAGGAGTACCAGAGAGCCAAGAGGTCCACAGTCTTGACTGTTTCTGAGGCACAAGCTCAGATGTAAGAGGAGTTCAGTGAGACCTTGGAAAACGATTCTCGTTTGGCTCCGAGGAGATTTTGACAAACCACCAGACAGCTGAGGAGGGGAAAGCAGCACTTTGCTAACACTGAATTCAGTGAAGGTGGGCTGCTGTTGACCTCAACCAGTGATGTTGTCGGGAGTTAGAAGGAATACTTCTCGGACCTTCTTAATCCCACCAGCACCTCTTCCATGGAGTAAGATGAGTCAGGGGACTTTGGGTTTGATCCATCCATAACTGTGGCTGAGGTCGCCGAGGTGGTTAAAAAGCTCAGAGGCAGCAGAGCTCCAGGAGGGGATGAAATTCACCCTGATTTCCTTAAGGCTCTGGATGTTGTGGGGCTGTCTTTGTTGACACACCTTTGCAATGTCGCATGGTCATCAGGGGCAGGGCCACTGGATTGGCAGACTGGGGTGGTGGTTCTCCTCTTCAGAAAGAGGGACCGGAGGGTGTGCTCCAATTATAGGGACATCACTCTATTCAGCCTCCCTGGTAAGGTCTGTTCAGGGGTACTGGAGAAGTGAGTCAGATCGTTGGTCGAACCTTAGAGGAAAGTTGTGGGTTCCGTCCTGGCCGTGGAACACTGGATCAGCTCTTTACCCTCACTAGGGTCCTTGAGGGGTCATGGGAGTTTGCCCATCCTGTATACATGTGTTTTGTGGATTTGGAGAAGGCATTCAACCGTGTTCCTCGGGGTACACTGTGGGGTGTGCTCCGTGAGTATGGGACTGGGGGGCCGTTGCTATGGGCTGTTTGGTCTCTATACAAGTGGTGCGAGAGCTTGGTTTGCATTGCCGGCAGTAAGTCGGACCCCTTCAGGGTGGGAGCTGGACTCCGCCAGGTCTGCCCGTTGGCACAGATTCTGTTCATAACTTTTATGGACAGAATTTCTCGGTGCAGCCAGTTGGCGGAGGGTTTCTGGTTCGGTGGCCTCAGGATTCCATCTCTGCTCTTTGCAGATGATGTAGTCCTGTTGGCGTCATCGTGCTGTGATCTTCAACTCTCACTGGAGCTGTTCGCAGCCGAGTGTAAAGCAGCTGGGATGAGAATCAGCACCTCCAAATCTGAGGCCATGGTCCTCAACCGGAAAAGGGTGGATTGCTCGCTTCAGATCGATGGTGAGGTTCTGCCTCAAGTGGAGGAGTTCAAGTATCTAGGGGTTTTGTTCACGAGTGAGGGAAAAGGGAGCGTGATATTGACAGACAGATTAGTGCAGCGTCTGCAGTATTACGGACTCTGAACCGGTCCATTGTGGTGAAGAGGGAGCTGAGCTACAAGACAAAGCTCTGTTTACCTGTCGGTCTACGTTCCTCCCCTCACCTATGGTCATGAACTCTGGGTAGTGACTAAAAGAATGAGACTGTGGATACAGGAGGTTGAAATGAGTTTCCTCCGCAAGGTATCTGGACTCTCCCTTAGAGATCAGAGTCAGAGAGTCAGAGTCAGAGTAATCTTTATTGACATTGCACCGAGGTACAACGGGAATATGTACGCACAGTCATCAGAAAGATGGACTAAGTGTGTGAAGCTGCAGCTAGAATCAGCGTGGCCATCTTATTCCTTATCAGAATAATAATCTTAGATATGAAAAGGGAGAAGAACCATGAGGGTAGTGGTATTACAAAAAAGATCTTTCACATCTTGTCTATCAGGACACGATTTGAGACATCAAAAAACTCTACTAGCAAGCACAATTAAAAACAGATTACATATGCATTTGAGGTCGAGGTGGTGAGATTTGTCCATGAGCCTTTTCAGAT
>JARVGQ010000116.1:27123480-27141628 GCA_031762355.1 Hypsolebias martinsi | reverse complement strand
ACTATGTATTGCAAACGTAATATTAAAACTGAACATATTGTCATAAATTCTTCTAACATACTGACTAAAATCAGAAGGATCTTAAGTTCCAACCATCCATCCATCCATCCATCCATCCATCCATTCATCCATCCATCCATCCAATTTCTTCTTGGGTTACAGAGATAACAGGTTCAGGAGGGAAACCCAGCCATCCCTCTCGACAGAAACACTCTCCAGCTCCTCCTGGGATATCCTAATGATTTTCCTGGCCAAAAAGGATATATTATTCCTCAAGTGAGTCCTTGGTCTGCCATGGGTTCTCCTCCCAGTGAGAAGTGCTTGGAAAACCTCCAGTGAAAGACAACCAGGACCAGGAGACATGCCAACCAGATGATTTGACCACCTCACCTCTTCCATTCAATGTGGAGGAGCAGCAGCCCTACTCTGCGCTCCCCTAAACGATGGAACTCCTCATCTCATCTTTTAGGTTGAGCCCACTCACACCACAGAGAATGTTTATTCCAGTTGCATATACCGGGGTTCTTGGATTTTTTTGGTCATGACACATCTTGTGACCATAGCTGACTGAGGGTTGGAACATCAATGAACTGGTAAATTGAGAGTCATCATTCAGCTGAGGCCATTTGTTTGCATTGCACTGTGCAGGTGCAGGTCGATGCTTTGCTGGTCCTGCTGAGACTGCATGGCTGCCTCTCTTGACTCCTCCCTATTGGACTGTTCATCTCCTGCTCCTCCAAACACAGATGAGGCTAAGCTCATCTGTTTAAGTCCAGATCTGCTGTTGATGGGCTGAGCAGCTCGCCGCACTGTATGTGTCTTGGCTCAGTAAAATGTTTGACCTTGGCTTACTTGATGCTGCTTCGAAATGTAAACCAATTACTTGCCAAGTTTGGTTAAAAATTATGATCAAGTGTTTGGTTTGAGGCCCGCTTTGTTGTAATCACTGTTAAAGTTGTACGTTCCTGGAGGCGGACGCAGGAGTCTTACTTGTGGAAATCATTGCTTTTGTCTAGTTTTGGGTTTATCGTAAAAGCTTATCTTTCATTTCATTTCATTGTTGCCAAAGGGTTGTTTCAGTAGATAATTTCCTTCCAAACTTTAGTTAGTTAAAGCTATGCATTTAATGTACATGAAAATATTTAAACTTTACTTGTCTTGCTTTATTTTTATTATTATATAGTTTTTCTTAAATGTTAAATTTGTAAACCATTAGCTATATAGCTAATGGTAAACTGTAATGTTTATACTGTCCTTAGTTTTATTTGTTAAAAACGTATGCAGCTGAACAATAAATCAGTTTTCTTTTTCAAATCTTGTTTCCATTTAGTTTATTGTTACTCCTCCTTTTCCCTGGCTGAGCTGGGTCATGATCGCTCAGAACAGTATTCACTACTACAGACCGGAGCAACATTCTCATTGCTGCAGGTCCACCTCCTGCTCCATTCTGTCATCACTCATGAAGAAGGCTCCAAGATCCATGCACATCTCCACTTGAGGCAAAGATTAACCTCCAACCCTGAGAGAACCTCTTGAGTTTTAATGTGCATGGATGTTTTGTGCTGCTTGTAAATTTTCAGCAACAAAGATAAAGACTAACATTTAATTTATTGAAACTATTAACTTCAAGAGATTATCTGGCTGTTGGGTTTTCACTTGTAAATCTTTTCACAGAGTTAACATGGGCTAAATCCTGCAGAAACAAGAATATTCAGTGTTAGCTTTCAGCAATGGGACCATCAGCTGAATCACTGTCAGAGGCTGAGAGAGCTAAAGAAGTAGAAGTGGGTAAAGACTGGCTTTCTGTGTACTTTTACCCATTAATTTTGTGCCTTTCCAGCCACTGTGACCAGTCACAAAGACATGCAGGTTTGCTCACACTCTTCTGTTCTTTCTGCCCCATGCTGGACCACACTGAGGGGTATCAGTTTTAGACTCTTGTTTTTGCTGAGTGCAGAGCGCATTCCAACGGTACAGTAAAGTACAGCACAAACATGTTTATGCAGCACATTTACCATTCAGGACACGCATGCTGGTGAAATGAAACCCTAATCTAATTTTGACTGCTTTATTTCCCTGATGACAAAAACCTTTCAGCAAAAGTTCGTTGGAATCTCATAAGATTTGATTTAAAACTTTAATACCTCACTAAATCTACAAATCATACCAAAAACCCATCTACTGTTTTGTGGAATAAATTACATTAAATAAGGAATCAATTCTAATGTGAGACATAAATTGTACATTTGTTGTTTCCATGCTGCATTTGGGCTTGCTGTATTGAGACACTGCAAACAAATATATATTTATTTATGTTTTTTATTTTTTTTATTTTGTGGTTTGCTGTGCTTCAGTTGTACTTCCTTTCAGACTAGAATTAAAAGAAAACTCTGATTTTACATTGCACTGTGATC
The DNA here is from genome assembly GCA_031762355.1 of Hypsolebias martinsi. Classification (NCBI taxonomy): domain Eukaryota; kingdom Metazoa; phylum Chordata; class Actinopteri; order Cyprinodontiformes; family Rivulidae; genus Hypsolebias; species Hypsolebias martinsi. The sequence continues at coordinate 27,139,214 of JARVGQ010000116.1, read as the reverse complement.
TAAACAATTGTTTCAACAGATGCAGTTTTGTAGAAATTTTTATGTTTAAGTAATATTCTATAGGTTAAGTCTATTTTTAATTTTGATTAGGTCAGCCATGTTTTCTTTGTGTTTGATCGTGTTGTTGTTTTCAGTATGTTTAACCTGTCTCTTCCTGTGACACCGAGCGTTGTTTTTCTTAGTGCATCTTGCATTTTAGGTAATTATTTATACCCATTCAGCATCTCATTAGCCTCACTGGCACTCACTCAGTGATCATCCCTCTCTACATACTGTACTTACATCCTTCAGTCATTAACAAAAAAGGTTAAAATGTGTCATCTGGACCAGTTTCTTTAATGTTTCGTCCCCCATCCAGAGGACTTCCTCAGTCTACGACCTAGAGTGGAGAAGTCCTATGGATAAGGGACGAAACATTTCTCACTTAAAGAAACTGGTCCAGATGACACAACTGAATCTTTTTTTGTTGTACCTGGATGATTGATACAGTACAACCCTTTATCCTTCACTCCCTGTTTTGACAACTCTTCCTGCTTCTTGTTCCTCGTTGTTTTCCTTCGACTGCTGTGTAACAAGTCCATTCCATTCAATTTTTGGGTTTACGTTTTCTTTAATGTTTACTGCTTTTTATGTTGATTAAAAGATCAGTTTTTACTTAGCTGTCTTTATGTTTGCACCTTGGGTATTCATTTTTCTTAACACTCGATTCTTCATGTTTTTTGTTAATATGATACAGCTGTGTTTGACAAGCATTAGCGATGACCTAATTAGATCCAGAAGGCTTTAAAATAAAAACTCTGAGTATCTCAAAGATGTTTGCACATCAGAAAAGTAGATATAGTCTGGCAAAGGGAGTGCATCTTAAATTTCAAATAATCTATGCTAGATTCAGGAAAGAAAGCAGCTTGCACTGAATGAAGGGCAAGTGCTGAGCAGCAAAGGTGTGATCGTGTCATCCTTTGATGTAGACATGAAAATAGATATTTTATTAAAAAAATTTATATTTTCCATGTTTCGCCCATGATGCAATATCAACAAAACTGCATGAGACATCTGTGAAAGTTTGCCCCTCCACTCCCTGTTAATGCATGATTTATAGCAGAATAAACACAAACAGATGTTTTGCAAAAGAACATATCTGGAAATAAAGTAAATCTTGAGCGTATCATTGGCCACATATGATCATCTCACTGACCACTTACACTATATCAACAACTTGTGCAAAACTTGAATCTTTCACTTTACATCAATTTTGCAAAAGAACACAAGATGTGGTTTTATTTTTAATTATTTGCTTTGTCCTGAAACCTCACCTCTTTAGATTCACTGCTGATGGGACTCAGCATGAGAGAGTACAGGACGTCCTTCCCCCCCAGAAAGAGCCGATCGCGGTACTCGTCCAGAAAGACGGCGCTAAGAGAGAGCTGACCATCGTACCCACTGAAGATGGATGACCGGTTGGTGGACAGCAGGTCTGCAGAGGGAAAGGAGTAAATAGTGAACAATGAGATTCTGAAATATATGGCGCACAGCAAGTACATGCTGTTTTTACATTTCGTGTGTATTTGAAGGAAATCAACATTCTTTCACGCATTTTTTTATTGTTTGCTGTTAGGTAGGAATTTGTTCTGAGTTGTGAGGAAGCAGCTAAAATGGTCATGAGGTAAAAGTCAGAATTACTTGTTTCTTTTGCACACAAAAAAAGCCAGTAGCAACCAGTATAGAATGATAATTGTTGTGAATGTTTTACTTCAGCCATAACAGCTTGGAGACAGTTGAGACAGTTGCCTCATCCCTGAGAGACTCGTACAAGTCAGGAGACTCCAGCTGCTTCCAGGATTCCCTGATAGGACTTTGGTTTTGTTCTCAAACAAACGTGCACCTTGTTTCTCCTCTTCTTGCAACACTTAACAGAACCAACACGACAAATTAAACATTAGACTTGGTATGACAGAGTAAAAAAAATGAAAATGTTAGAAAAATGAACACAAATGTGTTTCAAATTAATTAACACTCCAAGGTAACATTTCCTCAGTGGTCTGACAGACACAAAGGCTCTGTGGGTGCTGGGAGACATGGGCTGAATTTTAGTTCATAGAGACACAGGCTGTATTGACAATAAATAATACACACTTTTATTTATTTATTTTTAATTTTGTTTTTTTTAAGCTGCTCTCTTCTTCCGGGATCGCCACAGCAAACTAACTTGCACAAAGACTTGACTATTGTTTTTACACCGGATGCCCTTCCTGACGCAACCACAGACTTGAGCTACCACAGCCCTCTGTGTGGAGCAGAGAGCTGCTATCTATGGTGTCTGGGGAAGCAGATGTTGGCAGATGTTGGGGGGGTTAAGAGCCTAGAGTGGGACAAATAAGAGTGGAGGCAGGTGTGGGTGTTTCACCTTTCCCACTCACATTTTGATGTTGCCAGTCTGGGGAGTTGAACCAGCGACTTGCCCACCTTTAACCTCTGCACCACTATTCCCACACATACATGTAAATACAACCTCAAGCCCACTGGTTCCCAGCTTTTCAGACTCCTTAAACTTCAAACACAAGACTCTCCTGCTTCCTCTTTTGATTCGGTTCCTTCTTCTTTGGCTTCTTTCTCTTTCTGTCAAGGTGACGCAACGAGGAGAGAAACGTGCACGAGAGGATGTCGCCGGCACGCCAAGCTCTCGATGAAAGAGTCACGGGGCTGAATCGACTTTCTGCCCGTCTCTCATCACTCATCCATCACACCCTCTCACTCGACTCAGTACCCGCAGACGAGAATGCACACGCAAACACAGACATGGTGAGAAAGGAGCTCGAGTCACTCACCACTCAGCAAGAGTATTGACAAAGTGAAGCTCAAGGGCCTCGCGATACCTTGTCCATCACTGCGACACAGAGCTTCACATACACATCTGATCTGCTTCACTTCACGCCCACGTTTCTCACACATATAAGCTTCTGCGTAGGTCTGGACACTTCCCAAAGGTTTTTGTCTTTTTATTTATCTAGCAGTAATTTGCTTGTTTTAGATCACTTGACAAACTGTGACAGACATGTCTAGTACTTCCTAAAGCCAAAAGAAATCTGAGATTGGCACCAGTCTAAAACTACAGGGCAATTTATGGATAAATTACATGAATTGTGTTAATCTTAAAAAAAAGGTATTTAAGCAGCTTCCATGTTGTTAAAAACAAAAGCCTTTGCTTTATTGTTATTAAAGTGCCCACAACCCTGTTGCTTTACAGATCTGTCAGATAATGAATAATTAACATATATTTGTGTGAACACTTATGAAGCATTCACACTATTATGATCCATTTTTCTTCCTTATGTTTTTCGGCATCTTTCTCGTTCCATAATTTTTGTGCTGTTTCACCAAATCATATCAACACATTCAGCTCGTTCAGGACAATCCTGCTATGTATTTTGGCATTGGTGCAACTTTAGCTTTTTGAAATATTTAGCCTTTTTCTGCCACCTTTTTCCTCATATGAAATGAATTGAGCGCATTTTACATCCTTCTGATCTTTAGATCTGTTTACACCTTTTACTGCTCCTTTCACATTGTGTACCGCTTCAGCTTCTTTCAGCTTCCTTGTGCAAATTTAAACTTTTTTCAGCTAATTTCATCTGCATTTTCAGCTGTTTTGTGCTCCTTTTAGATCCTTTCTGCTAACTACAACATTTTTGTGCTTCTTAAAATTTATATCTGCTCCTTTCAGCTTATTACTGCAAGTTTTAGCTTTCTCTGCGATTTCAGATACTATTTAGCCGTTTTATGCTAATTTTAGCATTTCAGCTAATTCCACTTTTTTTTGCATTAATTTCAACCTTTTTTCAGCCTAATTCAGCAAAAATGTGCTCTCTCCACTTCCTTCTGGTAGTTTAAGCCTTTTTCTGCATTTTCAGCTAGTTTTTGTTAATTTCAGCCTTTTTTTTAGCTAATTTCTTAATTTCTGCGCTTATTTCTGCTTATTTATACCTAATTCAGCAAATATTAGTTCTTTCTGATTTTGTCTGCCAACTTCAGGTTCTTGTTTTACTTAAGCTAGATTTCAGCATGTTTTTAGCTATTTTCAGCTGTTTTTCAGCAAGTTCTACTCAAAAAAGCATTCACACTGCATTTTTGCAGGAAATGCAATTTCTCTAGTTAAACAATTGTTTGTTTCGTCTTTAGTGAGAACTTGTACAGTCCATCCAACCTAAACAATTAAATTCAAACTTTTCTCCATATCGCCTTCATTACAACTGCTGAAGAAACAGAAGCTGCAGAACTGTGTTCAGAAAAGGCATCCTTTTTATTTTGTTGTGTTTTCTTCACAGCAGTCAAATCAAAACCAGGGTGAAATACAAATAAACCATGTCCTCTGCTGAGGCTTATCAATATTAGAGTTTATTAATTATTTTTCGAAAACACTCCTAATTAGACGGCAATGATTGAAAGAGTTTGGCAAATAAGATGCGTACAGAAAACTTTTTGTAGCTGCTGGCAAGAAAATAATGAGGAGATAGGAAGGAGGAAGTCATCAGGGATTTTTAGAAGGGAGTTAGTCAAACTTGGACAACATTAAAGCAAGAAAGTTGGAAAGAGGCGGAAGGCAGCGTGGCTTTTATGAACAGCTGAGAGCCAGAAAATAATGAGCAGGAGGAAGAAGATACAAAGAAAGCCGCGAGGCAGGATAACAGCTGATGGATTTTGGGGCTGTTAGTGAAAATAAAAAGCTGGGAAAACAGTAAGGAAATCCTCTTGTCAGTTTATTTTGCACTAGATTGTCTCATGTGGCAAATATATGTTTTTTGAAAAAAATTCATTTTTATCACAATTTTAATAGTTTTGTTTCTCTCCAGACTGGATTTGTTTGACTTTAAAACAACATTTTGCAAATTAGCTTTTTTATATATGTTCAAAAGTTACATCATTTAGGGAATGTAATGTTAAGGAGTTAGAAAATGTGACAAGGGTCCATAGATGATTTATGAAAATGCAGCAGAGCAAAGAGAATTTCTTGTAAACATCATCATGTTCGGAGAGCTAAATCACAGATGTTCAGTGTGACACCTTAAAAATTTATGTAAAACATGAGTAATTAAATATTTGTTTAATAAAATGTTAAAAGCTTGAATATAAAAGGCGTTTTAAGACCTAAAATTAGCTTTAAATTTGAACAAAATCTATGATGACAAATTGATGTCTTCTTCTGTTCGTTTCTGCTCTTTTTATTTATTAAAATCAGCAACAATCTGTACAAACAATAGAAGTCACTGGTAAAGTATTCAGAACAAAACTATCAAACTGCTCATGTTTTAAAGGAATAAACATACTGTACAAGACATGAGTGATGCTTTCAGTGTCAAATTAATACAGCAGTGTGCTTGTATGAATTGGTTTCTAGGGGTATTAATTCATATAAACCTTATTTAAAGTTGCTGGTGAAGCTTCTCAGTCATCCAGGACATGATAAAATCAAAAATGTTCAATACAGAAACAACTGGACTTTATTTGTAACAGAAGAGCGAAACGTCTCCTCTTACAAATAAAGTCCAATTGTTTCTGTATTGAACGTTTTTTTGATCTTGTTTAAAGTTCCTGTATAGATTTTACATGTAGCCATGAGGCAGAGGCATGCGTCTTGTTAAAGAGCACAGTGTTCACACGCAGACAAATATACATCCAAGGTCAAATTCATATAATTCTGTTCTTTGTGCTCATGTAAAGTTATAAAGTTTTATGACCAGGACAAGTAATTAGCATTTTGAGACTGAGCACTTCCTTTGGCATTATTATGACCTGAGTCTACAACCATCTTCTGTTCTAGTGGTCACCTCTGAATGATGGACGATCTCCACCCTCTTTCTGTTGGTTGTAAGAGCTTAATGCACAACAGATCCTTTAAGATCAGCTCATCTTTTATAGGGAATGACAAATCTTATATTTCAATACAGTTTCCAGACACATTTATATCAAGACCACCTTTGTATTATATAAATATTTATGTGGGTCTCCTGGAACTGACTTCGTTTTAGGAGTGAGTCTCTACTGGTGATGCAATTTTTATCACTTCCCCACTGATGCAACGTTCCAGCAACAGGAAATGTGTTATGCCTTTAATGTGAATGTGCCGATGTGCTAAGATTTAATGCTCATAATGAACCAGTTTGAGTAAGATTTTAATACTTTTGATAGATGCTACATCGAATTTAGTAGATGAGGCAGACAGAGGGTCAGGAGTAAATGTATAAAAATTAATATTTTTGTGCAGACTCGTCATGATATGTAGCAGTGACACCGGATCCATTTTTAACAGATCATATTGTTTTATTTTGCATAAGAACTTGAAAATGAGAAAACGCTTTGTGACAAAATGAGAAAGGAGAAGGCGTCAAATTTAGTTCCTGGAGTTTTTGACTGGAAGGTGAGTAGAAAAGTGTAATTCAACTCTCATACTGAATGTTTTGCTTCTAGAAAAAAAAAAATCCTGATAATCGCATGAAGCTTTGAAGAAAAGGAAGAAAAACGGTGCTGAAGGCAAACGCTTATAGACCCTGATCTGATGTGTTTCTGGTTTCTGTGGTCAAACCACATTCCTCTCCAAAAACCTGAGTCCATATTAACTCAGACAGTCGAAGTCTTTAATACTTCAACCTTAACTTATGTAACTACAGGCTGCAGCTTTTCATGTCTCCTTTCTCATGTACATCTGGGGCTGAGCGTTGTACCAGAGAAATCCTCAGGATGACTCCTCAGAGTAATTTGCTCTTTAACACAACGTATTTTGGGGCAAATGATGTGGTCACTATGTTATCCAAAACATCTCTGATAATCCAGTCTCTCCAGCTTTCATCTACAATGAGAGTTTTGATCTGTTCACCTTTAACATGCTCAAGTTTTACAGTTTTATTGGGTTTACCCTCTCACTCATGCAAAAACCCATTGAGAACCAGCAGACCACCGTTTGGTGTTTATTTTCTCTTCCTATCTGCCTTTAAATTTCATAAATCCTTCTCCTACATATACAGATTTCACTCAAACCCAAACAAAAATGTAAACCCATAAATACACTTTATACACAGACACTAAAACACCCAAACACAGAGGAAAGGTGAGCTAACAGCTTCCATCTGCAGCTTGTTATCACTCCAGCAGCTCATCGCTTCGCTGTGGAAATCTCACCAGCTTCTCTGTCTCCTGCTGACTATCCATCTGCACCTCTCATCCATCTATCTTTTTAACCCTCGTCTGCGCTCCACCATGCTCCACATATTCATCTTTCACGTCTTCTTTCATTATTCTCCTTCTCTTGAAGGCCTTTTTAAATGCCATATCTTCAGTTTCATCTCTCGTGTCAGTCTATCCGTCTTCCTGACTCGATCCGATGTGAAACTCGATCTGTTTCCGTTGTAGCTGTCTTCAAAACCTATCATGTACCCACTGAGAACGGAGCACTGAAACGTCCTGACAGTATCCGCTGCAAAAACATCTGTCTTCAATGTGGATCATTTTGCTGCAGGCAACCGGTCGACGCCGTCGTGCCAAACCAAAGTGACAGCATCTGGTCTCAGTGTGTCAAACCTCTGCTTTTGCATTGCAAAGTTGCAGCAAGTCCGAAGATGTTTATGCAATAATTTATTCAGTGTTCTGCTAAATCAGCCTGCAGATGTGTCTGTCAGATTTAAGAGAGAAAGACATGCAAACATCGTGTTCCCCACTGAAGGGGAAGTTTACATGATCACTATCACACAAAGACCAGTGAAATGTAATCCAAGCTCTAAACAAAGATCCAAAGTCTTCACTCTGAAAACATTTCAATTTTGCTCCCCAACATATGAAAAGTTGTTTATCCACTTTTTCTATTCATTTTACATGTATTTAGTGATCTAAATTGATTGTATACATTATTTTTCAAGGTTTTTTGTTGTCATTTGCGTCACATGCGATACATGAGGTGGAACAAAACTGTGTACTCAAGGTTACATCCAAAATAGCAAAATATAAAGTATAACAAGAAACAGGATATACGATATGTGTTTAACACTAATAATGTAAAATAATGATATATCAAACAGCAGCCTGAACTTGAGTCTGTAGTAAAAAGAAACCGTCCAGAGACGGGACTGAACTTTGTTGGATTTTTGTGCCTGGATTATTGAGCATGGACTTTAATGAGTCGGTAGTGAGCAGAAGGGTATGAATACAGCAGCATAAAGGTAAGAAATCAGCAGCATGGTCTGGGAAGCTCAGTCCTCACCTCCTTCTACAGGTGTGCAGTGGAGAGCATGTGCTCCAGCATCAACGTGTGGCATGGAGGCTGCACAGCTACAGTGGTGAAGGCTGCACAGAAGACTGTCAGTCAGCCTTCCCACCATCACAGACATCTACACCTCCAGATGAAGAAAGAGAGCCACCTGCATCATGAAGGACCACACTCACCCATTTTTGCCCCACTCAGTGTAAGTGTCTTTTTAGATACAATAATCTAATCTAACAGTCTAAAATAATGTTTAGGGTGGTTGATATGTCATCTAAACTGGATTTTATTTTATTTTAGCTAACATGTTTGACTAAAATGTCTCAGATATCACAAAGCTCGTTATATTTTAAGCATACGGATTTCCATAAATTAACACTAAGCATTATCCTCACATTAAACACGTGTGTGTTCTTAGCCAAATTTTCTCGAATGTTAATTGCTAACGCTAAATTGTCCCTAGGTGTGTGTGCGAGTGTGTGAATAACTGAATCGTTTACATAAAGGTGTGTTTAGGATCACTGTTTTGCAGTTCTGCTCCAACATTTGTTAGCATTTGCTGAGCTCAGTCTTGTGTGAAACACCTCAACGTTCATGTGCATAATTTCTATTACAGCAGTATTCATCTTCATAATTATTTATGAACTATCTCTAAAGAGCATTAGGTCTAAAACACATTTTATGTTTAGGATGCAGCAAAGCTTTTTACCTGATAACTCTTGGAAGTTTTAATGTGTGCAGCTGTCACTGAACAGAAAAACAAAAAATCAAAAAAGGTTCAATACAGAAAAACAAAACCTTCACAACTCCGAGTTTGGTGGATCTTCTGGAACTCTAATGGGGATCATAACTTTCTGTTAGTCTTACAAGCAACTCTCTGAAGCATGTCTTTGTTTTCCAGACCTGAACTTAACATTGATTGTTCCTGTTAACCGCCTAACAGCCTTTCCCTGCTATAGTTTAATTTTCAGACCGCTCTTTACTGCTGGTATAGTTTCAAATTTTGCAAAAGTTCTTTATTGCTGATCATGAATAAAATCTACAAAGAACACCAACATCTACAACAAGAGCTCATCATTTTTGCACAATAATTTACCAGTAGACGCACCTGAAAATATATATCTTCCAAAAAGCAAAAAAATGTTTTGATGATTCACAAGTTTAGAATTTTCATTCGAGTGAAGAAGTTCAAGAAGTGATGATCTGCAACACAGGTTGTGTCCAACTTGATCATTTTGTATTTAAATTAGTCTGAAATGAAGAAATTTTACACAACTTTTTTTTTTAATTAACTCAGAGATGCTAAAAAACACCTTTAAAAAAAAAAAAAAACAGAATAATTTTATAAACTACTTTAATCTTGTGCTGACATCTTAAATGTACAAATTGGAGGCAGGCGCAGTGTTTATGCTAAACTGCAGGCAGTTTTCTGCACATGCACATATGTAGTTACGTCCACATATACGATCAGTATCAGTGTTTTTGTTGGCTTAGTGGGGGAGAGGGACACATCTGAAGACCATTAGACCCTCTGTACTCCAAAATACATGCCAGACACTGACGAACCTACACACCACAAATAAATAAGCTGCAGCTCCAGTCACATCTTTTCACCTCTAAGCTGACAAGACTCGCTGCTTCTTTAAACATTTCACCTTGACATTATATTTTCTTGAGCTCTGACACACAAACACACTCACAAAGTTTCCTTAAGGCTCATTACACCACTGACTGACTTCCCAGGGTATCATTAGATCTGGGCTGTATATTATTACAGAGTGTCAAATATTTCTGGAATCTGCTTCATGCACAAAAATCCATCTCACATTCTCCTCCTACTTTCCCTCCTCCTCATTTCTTCTCCAGGTTTTGTGAATTTTTTTTTTCATCCTTCACATTTATTATACTTCTTGGTTGGGTGGGCATCAGTCCAGAACACTTCAGTAACTCATCCTCTTTTGGCTCGTACTTTGACTTTTCCTGTTTTATTTATGATGTACTGTATGTAAGACTTCTTTTCCCAACACATTGGTTTTTAAACTGTAATGTTAGAGTTCATTATAGAAATATTATTATTCATCATTCCAAAGCAGAGGCTATAAATATGAGTACATACTGTGATCACAGCCAAACTCAAATAGAGTTTTAAATCCTCTTTCTTGACTTCAGCAGAGTGTCCCAGACTGAAATTGTCTCATTAAATAAAACGTGTAAAATTAGGTACACTTGTTAGTGTTTCATAAAGTATGATTTATAAAACTTAATTTGATTCATTTCCTCTTCTGACTGTGGCACTTAGGAATTAAAACTTCTTCAGTTGTTCTTTCAACAGGGACAGGATTTTTTTTTTGTAGACTTTCAATGAAAGAAATACTGTTTTTGCTCTAGTTTTGCTTGTGTTTTAGCTTTATTTTATTTATTTATTTATTTATTTATTTGACTTAAAGCTCACCTATTGCTCTACACTTTGTCTTCACGAATCTTGAACTATTCATTTTAAAATGTCCATATTTTAATTTAGGGTCATGAGTAAATCAAAATTGGTCAAAAAATGTACTTTATGACCCAATAATTCATCTACATTTCATGTCATGTAAAATATTCAGAATGGAGACCTGTGTTATACTGTTAGACTACTGATCATGTTTTATCAATGCATTGTGCATTGATTTATTATTATTTATAATGGTACAATTCCACCACTTAAATTCAGCCATATGACATGCTTCTTTATTTCATTTATTTTACCCAAAATCATGAGTAAACAGTATGACTACATTTTTATTTTTTCATGGTTTTTTTTACATTTCAGTTTTCTTTATTGTGTCTCAAGAATCAGTTTTACCTCATTCAGTGTTGTACTTACTCTATAATATTCTAACAGTTCTTAATAAGTCTTTCAGATTTCTAACCAGTGCTGTATCATTACCCACACACCCTCTTTTTCATTTAGACATTGGTTTGTTTTTTATTAATGACTGCAGTCATTACTGCCTTGGGGCTTAATCTGATGCCTCCATCTCCCCATGAAATTCATTGTCATGTGTTTTGGCCCAAACTTTTCTCTCAAATCATTTGCTGGCCTCCCACAATTTTAACTGAATACAACTCTATATGTATGTATGTGTGTGTGACAGCCTTTGTCATGTCTTATTTTAGTAAATCCATGACCAGAAAAGTTAGTCCATGTTTTTAAATTGCAAGAAATCTCAAACCGATTTTATTTTTCATTCCCCAAAACATGTACTGTATTCAAGATACGCAAACAAGAAGACAATGCGTCCCAGTTTCTCCACTGTATAACTACCAGTACACTAAAAAATAAGAAATGAGTGACCAAGTTTTATGTTAGATGTTGCTTTAATATCCAGTTCTGACCCCCACCCTAGCCCACCATCCTACACACCATTAATTAATCTGGTAGATGAGAGGAGAGGCAACATTCAGTTGTATACCAGACGACGGCAAGTCTAATGCTTAATACTTATGTTTGCTTCATAAAAGATTTAGCTATGACAACTTATTTTTCTAAAATATAGCAATGTTACATGAACAAAAACAATCAGCAATACATATATTCCAGTCCCAAACATATAAATTAAAACATTACAGATGTGTTTCTGTACCAAGAAGCATAAACAGAACAATATTCCAGGATTTGGATAACATCCATCCATTATCTTTTACCCGCTTCTTCATTTTCGGGTCGCGGGGGGTCACCGGTGCCCATATCCAGCAATCACTGTGCGAGAGGCGGTGGACACCCTGGACAAGTTTCCAGTCCATCACAGGGACACGTAGAGACAAATGAGACAAACAAACTCACACCCAGGGACAATTTAAAGTCACCGATCAGTCTAACATGCATGTTTTTGGTTTGTGTGAGGAAACCGGAGTACCCGGAGAAAACTCGCGCATGCACGGAGAGAACATACAAACTCCACTCAGAAAAGTCACGAGCCGGGATTTGAACTGGCAACCTTCTCACTGAGAGCTGTGCCAACTGCGCCAATGTGCTGCCCGATTTAGATTTTTTTTTTTTTTTAATGGCTTAATAAATTGTTTAATTTATACGTCTGATTACTGTATATCCTTAGCAGCATTCTGCATTAGCGGCCATGTCCCTGACACTTTGTCTTTAGCTCCAGTTTTCAACAGCTCCTGTGGAACTAATCAATTACATAAAGAAAGAGTGTGTTTGTTTCAGTGCAAAATACATTAAAAATCCCCCAGCGTGCATTAAAAAGGTTCCCATCAACTCTGATCTTTTTCTTTGCTGCTGTACTTTGGCTCTGAACCAAAAAGCCAAATGATAAGATAAAAAAAAAAAAAAAAAAACATGAGAGGGCGCAAAGAACTTTACTGTTCCGTGCAGTGAAGTTTATTCCTTTATCATTCTGCTTTACTTTCAGTTTGTCTGATTTCGCCACACGTTTGTTTGGAGCTGTCGCAACTGGTGGGTGGCAGGTTGTAGCAGGACCCGAATGCAGGTTTCCAGAACTCAGCAGAACTTTTCATAATAAAAACTAAGCAAAGAGAGAAACAATCAACCACCAAGCTGCATGGACTTTACCAGATCCTGACAAAAACTGAGGAAAGCCCTGGAATAGGGAATAAGAAGGGTAAATACTGAGCGGCAACAGTTGTGCTGATCACACATGAGCTACAGGCGGTAGGAGACATGAGAAACATGGTTTATAAACACCATGGAGTTTGGTCATTAGAACAGAACCAACTGAACAACTAGAGCTCAGTAAACTTAACACGACAAAGACCAAAACCATGACTAATAGTTTCATTTCAAATGATTCAGAAAGCAGATGTTCTCACAGCCAGAGAAAATAATGCTGATATTACTTCTTTTAAGCTGGAATAGTAAATCTTCTTTTTTTTAATTAAGTTATATGTCATCTCAGCCACAAAGCTCCACATAAGTGTTAGTTGTAGATACCACCAGGACCTCACTGGGTTTTGTAGCTTTAAAACATTTGGGTGGCTCTGTGTCACAAATATTTGTGCCAGTTGTATTAAATTCATTTTAGAAGCACAGTTACAAGTTTTCAGTGGTGTTGCTGTCTTTACTTGTGTTGGAAAGTTTTGGGACAATGAAACAAACACGTCTTCCAATCTTGGAGCCATATGGGCTCTTTGTGAGCTGCTCACATTATTGTCAGTTCGAGAGTCTTCAAGGCTTCTCGTTAGCTCATGCACATCATGTTGGAAGAAGAAAATAATTATTTTGTAAGCTGCAGATTGAGTGAAAGAGCTGTAGTTTGCAGTTTGCATTTATAGTTCCATGTCTAATACATGTCTTTCACAAATAAAGATTATGAGAATCCCCGAGGCTCAATGGGATTAACCTGTATAAATAAAGGTTGAATTAATACACGTTTTTAAATATGATTCTAGTGATTATTCAATTAAGTTCAATTCAGTTTATTTATATAGTGCCAAGTCACAACAGCAGTCATCTCAGAGCACTGAAACATATATAAAAATAATTTAACATTATTTATCTGAGGAGCAGACTGCTTTGAATTTAACTCCATCGCAGACTCTGATCTTGAGCAAGCATGAAGGCGACAGTGGAAAGGAAAATCTCCCTCATCTGGTTCCTGAGCTTGGTTCCTTTAGCAGAACCAAGCTCAGGACAAGCGGCCATCTGCTTCGACGGGCTGGGTTTGAGAGGAACAGATACACAATGGCAGGTCGAGAATTGCATTAAAATAGAAGTGGTATCAAATGAAATCTATTCAGTTTTAATATTTAATTTAAAGAAATGAGGTCAATTTGTCCTCCAGTAGTCTAACTCTATGTCAGCATAAAAAACAACCCTATTTATAGGATTTAACAAAAAGGAAAGTCTTAATCCCAGTCTTCAAACTGGACAATGTGTCAGCCTCACAGACAGAAACTGGAAGTTGGTTCTACAAGAGAGGAGCCTGATAACTGAAAGATCTTCCATTCTGCTTTTGGAGACTCTAGGAACAGCGTGAAAGCCTAAAGTCTGAGAAAGACGTGCTCTGTTAGGAAAATATGGAACAATAAAATCTGTAATATAAGATGGAGCTAGGCTGTTGATGGATTTGTAGGTTAGAAATAAGATTTTGAATTATATTCTGAATTTGACTGGGAGCCAATGGAGAGAAGCTAAAATTGGAGAGATTTGATCTCTCCTAAAGGTTACCACATACTGGGACAGACCTCAGTCCATGCGGAAACTGCGCACACTGTCCGCAGAGGGTTGAGATTTCATACTCGGGCGTACACCCTGACTAGCTGCAGCCCAGTTCCACAGGCAAGGGGCTTTTACCTTTGGGACAAATTCAGTTTGCCGATTGGTCATTTGCTGACACCTACTGGATTGACTGACAGTTCAAAAAAAAAAAAAAAAAAGAGCTGGCAGCCCCAGCCGCAGCTGTGTTCTATGTTTATATGTTGTTAATAAGTTATAAAAATAAAAAATAAAAATTTAAATTAAAAAAAGGGAGCACTGGTCCTGCAGCCCACACATCAGACCAGCCCACCAGGAAATCTCCGGACCCTCCTGCAGCCACACTGGACCTGATTTTAATTCTCGTGACAAATTCCTTCATTTCTCACCATCTCAGTCATGGCGTCAGTGGACGAGGAGGAAGAGATCGCTTGCCGGAAGAGATCGCTTGCCTCTAGGAAGAGTTGCACTCGGGTCCAAATAATCTGAACCAACCCAGCCCCAGCCCCAGCCATCATCTCCAAACGCCACCCAATCCGACGAATTAACAGTAATTCAGGTCCGAACCCAGAAAAAACCCTGACATTTTTTATTAAGCTTTGACTGCTTATACTACCGACTATTCTTTTTCTTTCTTTTTTTTTCTTGCTCATTCTTTTACTTAGTTATTTTTATCAGTCTCCCAGCATGTCATGGATCAGAGTCACTCTTACATTTAAGTTAATATGTACAATTTGGACAAAGGTTAAAAAAATGCTGTAGGAAATAATCTTTTTGAGTGACAATGTTCCAAACATAGAAAGGAGCATCTAGCTACCAGATGCAATATAAGCTTGATTTTACTCCTTTTTTTTTCCTCAGGAGTCCTGACAGGGACAACTGCACCCCACCAGAGAGAAGCAGAGGGAAGCCCCGGGCAATCCCCAGCAACAACAATGCAGAAATCCCAGGAGACTGCAGCGACGAGCCCACAGGCCCCGCCGGCAACCCTCCCCCCCAGAGTAGATCCGGCCATAGACACCGAGCCCCGAGTCCCGAGGTCATACCATCCCCAACAGAGGTCCGACAGAGCCAGGGCGCCCAGGCTCCAGCAGGCAGCCACCAGGGCGGGCCGGCACACACCTGATCACCCAGCCCAGATGCCGAGAGCCACCAATGCACCGGTGGCAGGGGGGCCCGCCACCAGAGGGGGGCCCACCACCAGAGGGGGGCCCACCACCAGAGGGGGCCACGACAGGGGGAAGTAAACCCCACACTCAATGGGGGGCCCAAATT
>JARVGQ010000116.1:27097131-27107883 GCA_031762355.1 Hypsolebias martinsi | reverse complement strand
TAATTTTGAGCAAACAAATAATTGTTTTTAAGTGTTAATCTTGTTAAATTCTTGTTAAAGTCCTCCTGTGCATGCTCTCGCAGCCACCATTTGGCAGCCCATCAATTTTTGGCACAACACCAGCCCCCATTTCCGGGTTCGGCCCACAGTTCCGGGTTGTCAGCAGTGACACATAACAAACGCGACGCGTCAGCGGTGATGCATAATAGATGCTACCTATATGGCAAAGTGACATATTTATAGATTTTTCCACCTTTTTAGACAAATATGGACTGATGCGACTTATAGGGCAGTGCAACCGTACAGTGGAAAATATGGTAATTAGTGCTTTATCACATTCATACACCGATGACAGACATCAGAGGCAGTGGGGGGTTCATTGTCTTGCCCAGGGACACTTCAGCATGTGAGTGTTGGTGGAATCAAACTCCCAATTCTCGCAATGGAGGACAACTGCTCTAACCATTCAGCCACAGCTGCCCCACAAAAAGTCAAAAGGCTTCGTCCATATTGGATTCTTGAAACAGAAAATTAGGCTGTAGCCAAGCATGGTCAGTATAATTCAGAGTACCAATTATTAGCAATACTAACTGTCAGATAAATTACTTGTCCTTTCATCATCTCTTTACTCAAATAAGTCACTCTGAGGACCTGAGAAGACTTTTCAAACCAGTTTACTTGCAAGGGGGCAGAATTCAAAATAGGCGTACACAGATGTTACATTGAAGCTCCGGTCGCAAGGTCTGCCCATGGGCAGTATAAAGAAGTGTCTTTTTATAATGCATTCTACTGACACTAACGAGCATTAAAACACACCCATTTCTGTCAAAAACTGTCCAATATCTTGTTGCACAGCTTTAAAAAAAAAAAAAAAACGTGCAAAACATGCATTGAAAGAGGCAGCTTCACCAGAAGTATTATGCTAGGATTTGACCTGAAAGGACAGAAGCAGATAAAAGATTATGTATGTATGGATGGATGGTATGATGTACAATGTTGACATCTCAGTGAGCAGTAATGAGAGAACACTACAGTGACTGATGTAAAATCAGTTTACAGTGAAAACTCCTCTGCAGCAGCTGCCTCATCACTGAGCAGGACTGTTTACTCTGTTGTGACCCTGAAATGTTCAACTCCACACTGAGACACTGTTTGTTGATTTTCACAGCTGTTCTGAGTTTTTATTTGTTCCTTGCTACATTTTATTCTGAATACCACCATTATCAATAATTTGAAGCGCTGTATGTTTGTGTTGCTTTTCGTTTGTTGCCCATTTCATTTGGCTCAAATCAAAGCATGAAACATATTTTTTTATTCTTCCTCTGTCCAGTGAGGAGTAGACCACTAATCAAACCAGAAATGATTGTGTTTAAACAATCTGTTGTTTATGTGACCTTGAAAATATTCTAACAGCCTTTATCAAGGCTCTGATTATTTTTGCCTTTCATGAAGCTAGCATGTCATTAGGCCAGAAACGGAAGATTTACAAATTCCCAACACAGGCGCTGCTCAAATTAAAGTTTTCTTTTTATTCCAAATAGAAGAGAAATAGAACGGTCAACTTAAAAATAGTCCTGGAAATCAGATAGAATTTTGTCTCATTGCACCAAATATGGTCATAATTATTTAAAAAAGGGAATGAGATGGGTTAAAGAAGACCAAAAAAAAAAAAAAAAACTGTTGAAAAAAGGAGCAAACGGTAAAATCAGGCAGAGGAAATAAAAATTAAGTAAGAAAGTACCGGTAACTAAATCAGTAGAAGAGAAAAGTAAAGAAAAAATGTGACAAGAACAAAAAGAGATGCAGCATGGATAAAAGGAAGAAATACAACTCGCTCACGTCTTTGTTAGCACGGGAGCGTAAAAGGCCAACGCACGCACAGCGCATGGCCTTTTTAAGACCTTTAGGTGCCCCACGTCTCAATTTAGACTGATTAGAGGCTGACCTTCGCAGTGAACTCCCACTTTCACACACAGAGAGGACTCCTGCCTGTCCTGATTAAGCTGTGACCCCACCACTGACCACTGGACACCCAACACTCCCAGACCAGGAGAAAACCCAGCTGACATACTTCAGAGACCACATGGGGACTTGCATTAGGCAGGAAAATGAAAAGCCTTCACTGTGGAGCTGCATGAGGAAGTCATTTAAAGTTTCTGTTCTGCTCAGACTGGATGTCAATTCACAGACGAGAAAGATTCAAAAAGGCTTTTTGTAAACATTATTTACAATTATTTTAAATTAAAAAAACTTTTGAAACATTACTTTGGAGAGATCTTTTCTGCTCCTAATAATTGAAAATGTATTTACGCCAAGCCACGAGACAAAAAAACAAGAATGATAAACTGATTATTTTGCAGGTGGGAGTGAAATAAGTCTTAAACAGATGTTGAAACTGCTGAAGATCAACACGTGGAATGTGTGACTGTTCCGCCTGTTGAATGATAAAGTTTAAAAAGTAAAATATGCATCTTCTAAATCATTTTGAAGTCTTATTTATAACCTATGAGGCGATAAATAAGTTTGGGTTTTTTCCATGAGCACGTGTGTTAGTTAGTATTACATTTTACAGCATGGTTAATATTTTCAAAAACTACATTTTAAACTTGACAGATTAATGCCGTGCATGGTTTATGTCAATGTAAAAAAAAAAAACAATGAGAAGATCTCATTTGATTTAAGAGAGGATTATTTCAATTTTTTTTTTCATAATCTGTAATTTGAAGTTGGAGGAACAAAGTCAAATCCTGCAAGAGTTTTATTCCCTTTCCTGATCTTTCTATTATTTAATTACAATTTTAAGTTGTGCATTTAACATTATTTAAAAAAATAATGGATTCTTGAAGCATAAACCTTAAGCAGACTTCCAAAATATGCCCCCCACCCCCACCCCCACCACACAGAGATAACTTGTCTGAAATCTCAAATGAGAAACTGCTCCTGTCCCTCCTTCATTTAAATCAACTTCTTTTTTTTCTCCTCCCTTTTCTCTAATTTAGTTTTCTGGAAGAAAAACTACCCACCGCTTTCTTATCAATGTGAAGTCCAGCTTATTTAAAAAAATAGTTTCTTAGGATAAGTTTGCTGTTGCTAACATTCCTTACAGTCTTTCCCAAACCTTCCAGCTTCTGACCCACAGTTAAACATGGACTCATGACCCTGTCAGTTACTCATAAAAGTGGATAAAAAAAAAATCAGTGTATAGGGATTCAAGTACAGTACATTGCAAATAGCATCAGCATCTGTTGTATGATTTTCATACATTTATGATAACTGATTTTTATGATTCGCCACAGTTTGTTCAAAAATGATACAAACAACCATCTTTAAATTGTATTTTGTTTTTGGAAACCATCTCTAAACCCGGCTGCTTGGTGTTTCATGACCTGCTCTTCTGAGACCACTGCTTTTAGACACCAACATGCTGAAGTTGCTCTTTTGACTCATTTTTTTTATTATTTTTATATATAATAAGCAGACATACATTAAATAATTTTAGAAGTTAACTCGAATGTTCAACAAAATCTTATACAGATAATGTGGAACTTATTTCAACTAAGTTGACTAATAAAGAAGAAAACTGCATAGTTTGATTATGATTACTATTTTTATTGAAATATTTGTATTATAAAATAAAATAATAATAAAAACAATGAAAATAAAATATAAAATATGTATGAAGTAGCTTAATGTGTATTGTATTAGAGTTAGAAAAAACAGAAAGAGTTACTCATTTTGTTCTGCTACTTGAAGATTATTATTGTCTGAACTGACTGTTTGAAAAAAGGGGCAGAGATAATAAGATTTTTTTTCTTCTTTCTGCTACCTTTCATTTTATATTTTGTATGTTATCGTTTATGGGATTGTTTTTTGTATTGTATTTTGAAATGAATAAATTTATTAATAAATAAATAAATAAATACAAAATAAATAAATATTACCAGGAAAGAAATCCATCCACTGGGAATATACTAATACTAATACTAATGTTTGTAATAATAATAATAATAATAATAATAATAATAATAATAATACAGTAATAATAATAATAATAATAATAATAATAACAATAGTACTTCGACGAGTACTCATCTGAATACCAGCCGAGTGCAGAGATTAAACCTGAGGGACCTGGTTGGCCCCTGGCGAATGAACCAGCAATAAATGAAGAAATGCTGTGGAAATATTAATAATAATTATTATTATAACAATAATAACAATAATAATGTTTAATGGCAATACTAATGTTTTGTCTCCCAGAGTAGTGTGGACTGATAGAGACAGACTGGACACTTTCAAAGTAAAAGGAACTCTGGTAGGATCTGGGAGGGAACAGGTGACAGCTGAGTGTCTTGGTGGTAGATGTAATATTGAGTGTAATGTCCAACGTAGATTTCTTACTTCTTTCTGTTTGGTTGGCAGGCTTGGAGAAGAGGATGAAGAATTCCAGGTGGACGGCAGGACATAGTGAGGAAGATGAGCTGAACATGTTGGAGAGTGGCAGGATGGTACTCAGATGCTGGTCCAAGGAGGTTCTTAGGCTGACAGTGAGGAGGCTGGTGGTGTTTACGAGGAGGTTCCGCTGAGAGTCTCTGCTTCACAGACACAAGGAGAATGGGTTCCTTGATGATGAGTCACAGAACCAGGACTACGAGGGCACAAGAAAATACTCAGGTTAGTACATCTTATTAAAGATGAGAGCTGTAGGGCTGTCACTAGTTTACCAGTTGATATCATGATGTTCCAGAGAAGAACTGATCCAAAGATCCTTAAATGCACCAAGCGTTCATCAGCCAGGATCAGGATCAAAAATGGATCAGGATCCAGGTGGTTTGGCTCTGCCCTGCTTATCAGGAGCTGCAAGAATGTGATTCATGGTGCAGAAAACACTGGAATATCACAGGTTTCAATTGTACATTAAAACTTGGATTTTTAAGGTTTACATTTTATTACAATTTCCATATTTGATTTTCTGTTGTGCAAAGTTTTTTTTTCTGAATCAGCAAGTTGTTCCAATTAAGAGCATTTTAAAACTATTCACTAAGATGCATCGTTTTTTCATTTGTGCTCTTTCTGCCTTGTATTCCTTTTGTTTGTTTGTTTTTTGCCGCTCTCCTCCCAGTTGTCCTCTCCTCCCTGTCACTCATCAGAGTTTACCTTCCACTGAAGCAGAAAAGACTTAAACAATTATCAGTAAATTAAAAGAAAACAGCCTGGTCATGTGCGTCCATCCTGTTAGGACAAAGTGACGACTGTTGTGTGGCTCCTAGAGCACGCCAAGGTCAGGACCCCAAGTGGATGATCAGTATGATAGTGTCATTAAAACCCAAACACACACACACACACAGAGACACTGGCCATGGTCGGGGACCTCCTGACCCACAGATCACACTGCCAGATGTCATACGTCGATGTCTTCCATCCTTAACAACATCCATCATCAGTGTCAGAGGGGAGGAGCGTGCATGTGTTGGTGTGTAAGTGTGTGCACATCTTGCGACCTGGCTGCTGAGTGATATGTGGTTTGTCAATATTTAGCTCTATTAAAATTTAGGAGATGACATGGGTGGTCATGGTGTGTGTCCTGTCGCTCTGGACAGCTGATGGAGGAGGTTCTCTATGGAAAGTTAGAGATGGAGTTTTATATAAAGTCACTTTCCCAAAGTGACTTTATATATCCTCTTATATATCCTCTCCTTTAAACCACTTTAACCTGAGATTTACCTCAGATGTCTACCTTACTGGAACTGTTGGATCCCCTGCTCCGTCATCAATCCATAAAGAAGTTATCATTACACACCATACCTTGAGTTAACCATACTGAACCTTCTCCTTCCCGTCCCTCTCCGTGCATATTTCTGAATATTTTCACTGTAAATGAAACTGTTACCCGGTCTTGAAGTCTGTTCATTTTATTCCTTATTCTCTTGGTATTCCAATAAACCATACACTTTAATTTAGCTTTAGTTTTTTGGGGTGATGGAACAGTGAGTTAGTGACACCGAACTATATTGTAAATCAGAATTAAATAGTTGAGCGTGTTTCTTGAAAAAGAACTCCAAATGACATATGGAACTATAGTATTTTTTGAACTACATCATATTTTTCCAAACTGTTGCAGGATTTAGTGAGTTCAAGCTCTCAAAGTGTAATAGTATCAGAGGCTGTAGCCAGCTGCATCAAACTTCCTGTAGAATTTTTTTAATTTACTGTAAACTTTTCACTTTCAGTTAAGTAGAAAATTGCAAGTCGCATCTCCAACATTTCTTTTCAAATATTTTCCGTTTGCAGGTGAAAATAAACAGCAGCCCTGTTCCTGCCATGAACCCGCTGCAGGCCTGAGACGTGGCTGTTTAATGTCCCGCAACGCGTCCAGCGGCGTGGGCTTCAAAGCTCTGAAACATGAAAAAACAAGGTGCCATCTTAAAATTTATGAGACATTAAATTTCTTTCCATCAAATTGCAGTCAATCCATCATCGTTAGGACTTATAAAAATACCCACTGAGCCTGTAAAATGGCTTCAGGGGCATTTCAGCTCAGGCATGAGGAAGAGGTGTGCATGTGTGTGAGAAAAGTTTTATGCGTTCCATCCATCACATTGTTCTTTTAGTTTATATGTGCATGTGTGGGCATGCTGAAGCCCCCCCCCCCTTTTTTTTTTTAGCTTGTATTAGTATTTGAATTAAAATTAAAACATGCACCATCCATGTTTGTTTCAGCATGTGCTCATTTAATGTTCTCCATTTATATATTTTTTTTTTATTTAAAGTCATTCTTTGCCCACTTGTCCATTTTACAACCTTCTCATTTTGGGCAGAGCTGACTGGAAATAACAAACATCTTTCACCATATTCCATGTCAAACAGCCATCCTGAAGAAGTTTTCCAGTAAAACCCACTTTTTGCTTCAACTCAAAGCTCTCTGCTTGAAACTGTAAGACTGTTTTTGGAAGAGCAAAACAATTTGCAAATGTTGATTTGACTTTATTAGAAATGCAAAGTACCGTAATTGCCGGGCTACAGAATGCACCTGACTGTAAGCCGCACATACTGAATTCAAGATAAATCATAATTTTGTGCTAAAATAAGACATGACGGTTTTTAAACCGTGGTATCCACTGTTCATCAATCAGAATCTGTACCTAGCACCAGGCATTATGTGCAGCTCTTGTTGTAGTACAATAACCAGCCACCAGGTGGCGTTTCATAGACTTGGTGATCGTAACAAGTCATCATGATTCGACCTAAAGAATGAACACAATAACTTTCTCAACATAATCTCTGGATAAAACAATGCCAAACACCTACGTAAACAAAATTATTTAAAAACTATACACCGAAAATTTTTACCCACAATTCTTATCAACGTCATGTCAACAGAGATACCAATCAGCCTAACATGTATGTTTTTGGTTGTGGTAGGAAACCAGAGGAGAAAACCCACGCATGTACGGAGAGAACATGCAAACTCCACCTAGAAAAACCCCTGGCCGTTATATGATCCGCTGACCTTCTCACTGAGAGGCAACAGCTCTTCCAACTGATCCACCGTGCTGCCCATTTGTGAATGTGTATCTTTGTTGCATTGCTTCTTTATACAAACTTGCCAGATTATAAAACCTAAAGGATGATGTGTGTTATACATAAAAAATAAACCTTAAGGAGTTCAGCTCGTATATTTAAATCTTTGAGGAAAACTAGTTATTGCTGATAAATTGGTAATGAAATACAACAATATCTTTTTATGTTTCGCTTTCCCACCTTCAATCATTTCCAAGCCACTCGTATACTCGTCTGCTTCGCTAATGCCCAGTTGAGCATCTACATCTTTCCTTTCTTCTTGAAAATCAACTCCACCTTTCCCTGCCAACAGGCCGAGTGAGCAGATGCCACAGAGCGAGCCCTGTGGAGGTTGATCACAGCTTCTATGGTTCCTGGCTGGCAGATCACAGTTTCGTTAAAACATAAAACTGAAAACAGCTTTTGATGCTGATGATTGAACCCAAAGTCATCACTTCACTGAGATCAGCCGAATGTTGGTTTTTTAATAGAATACAATAGGCCTCTTCAGCTCACAGAGACAGATGTGTTCTTCTGATGGTAACATCAAGAGGCATGGTTAATATCGGTGAGGTGTAATAGTTAAATGGGTTGTCCGTCCTATAAGACAAAAGACTGTGGCTGAACAGGAAGAGAGACTAGAATACAATTTTCTTAGCCAACAATTTAGTTTTCTTTTTTATAAGGGCATTTCAGTTCACACCAAGAGTTTTTACTTTGAAAATTATTCTACATGATTTATTTTATTTCTAGAATTGTGATGCTCAGGGTGGCTGCGTGTTGGAGTAGCTCATTCATTCTGAGATTTTGCTTTTGGAAAATGTAATTCATTTTTTTTCTGAATGTAAATCACATTATTTGGATGATTATTTCCTCTGGTATTGGATGCCGTGCAGCTGGAAGGATTGTTTTTTACCAAAAAAAAAAATAATTATTATTATTATTATTATTATTAATTTTGGATATTTGTTATGATGCATAACCATGACAACAAGGTGGTTTTTACAAGTGGGAGCAGCTGACTAACATCTCAAAAGCTCAAATAATATCTCAGCTACAGCCCCAAATCTCAAATGAGTTGAAAAGGAGGCGCCGTAGATGCATTCCCATCTCCCTGCCTGCTATGCTCAAGTGCTTGACAGCCGAGATCCTGGAAATGGCAGGAAACACCGCTTGTGAGAGCAGAAGGACCGGGATCATCCCCCGGCACCTGCAGCCGGCTTTCCAAAGTGACGAGGAGCTCATCAGGCTGCTGGGAGGAGTGGCCATCACTCTGGGAAGAGTTCAGCCTGGTATTCGGGCAGTCCTGCAGCCCGGGGGAACCGAGAGGCCAGCCGGGTATTTGTGGACGGATCGGACGGCATCCGCAACCAGTTTCTTCAGATCTACTGTGGGATGGACCTTTAAAGTGATCCTTCCTGCCTACAGCATCCAAAACATCTCAATGAAACGAGGATAACGAGTAACAGCAACATTCAATTTTCCTTTGGGATTAATAATTTTTTAATTGAATTGAATGTAATGCTACAGAGAAGTGTTGTGTCATCAGGTCACACTTACTTTCTGTTTCCTGTATAGTATCT
This sequence comes from Hypsolebias martinsi, assembly GCA_031762355.1. NCBI lineage: Eukaryota > Metazoa > Chordata > Actinopteri > Cyprinodontiformes > Rivulidae > Hypsolebias > Hypsolebias martinsi. The sequence goes on along the minus strand of JARVGQ010000116.1, from coordinate 27,098,740 downwards.
TCATTAGGTCATTTATCAGTGTTTGTTCATTGTGCTTTAAGATCAGTCACACTTCCTAAGTGTTAACTTTTCATGAGTTCAGTTGTTTTGGTAAAAATAACCAATTTACTCAACTTGTTCTGAGATTTCTCATAGTTTATCATGTGGCTTTTATCTTCTCTTTCATGGCTTCAGAAAGCTGGCTGATACTCTCTGTCAGCACCTTTACAATCAAAATATGTCAAATCTGTACACTGAAACTGTGAACAAAAACTATAACCGTACTTTTCAAGAGATCCAGCCAGAAACTGAATCGGTGAGAAAACAGCCGTATGTGAACACAGAAGAGAGGTGATCATAAAATCAAATCTCACAGCGACCATGTCAGTGACCCTTGTCATAATGTAATATTTTGTTCTCCCACATTGAAGCTGCTGTGACTGGTCTCCATAGCACTGAACACAAATTAAACATTATGTTTTACTTCTAATTTTACCAGCTGAAACATTTTCAAGTGATGTAGCAGAAATAAATCCATCATGGACAGTCTGTCTGTATCAGGGGTTTTGTGGGGTTTGTTGTGCTTTTAGGTTAGTGCTGTCCTGTTCTTTTGATTTTCATCATATATTTCATGCCTCTGGTGGAATTTGTTCTAGTCATCTTTTGTTTTTAGTTTTATTGTACTTCACTCTTTTCATTTAGACATGTTTTGCTCTGGAGACCTGTTCTATTACATTACATCATATTTCCACATCTTGTTGTTTGCCATTTTTGCACACCCTGCATATTTTATGTTCCCCATTCACCTCCCTCAGTTAATAGCGTTCCTGTTTTTTAGTCGTTTCTTATTAAATTCCTTTGCTATTTTTTTTTATATTTGCAATACATCAAATCAACTTGTTATACAAAGTATATACCAGTAGTTTTCTGCTAGGATGAGATAATGTGATTCACCTTTTGAATTTGTAGGTTGATTTTTACTTCATCTGTCTGCAGCTTGAAGCTAATCTGCACAATATTTCTCTACTATTGTAACCACAACACAACCACTGATTGTAAATGAGTCCTCAAGTCTCAGTGTGATTTATCTGTATAAATAAAGGTTGAATGGAAAAAGGACATTTTTATTTGAATGTTAAATAAGCCTGTGTAATGTTGATTTTCATTCTGGTTTTTTTTACACTTTTTATTACATCAAGTTACCTCCTCACTTGTGAACTGTATTTGTCATAAATATGCATGACTGCAGTAAGAATCACATTCTGTTAGATTTGGTGAGTCCAGAACAACTCAATTCCATCCATCCATCCATCATCCATCCATCATCCATCCATAATCTATCTATCCATCCATCCAACCATCCATCATCTATCCATCCATCCATCCATCATCCATCCATCCATCATCTATCCATCATCCATCCATCCATCCATCCATCATCCATCCATCCATCATCCATCCATCCATCATCTATCCATCCATCCATCATCTATCCATCCATCATATATCCATCATCAGCCATCCATCATCCATTCATCCATCCATCATCTATCCCTCCATCCATCATCCATCCATCCATCATCTATCCATCCATCCAACATCTATCCATCCATCATATATCCATAATAAT
>JARVGQ010000116.1:27084159-27095771 GCA_031762355.1 Hypsolebias martinsi | reverse complement strand
GATGCTGGAGCACAGGATGCTCTCCACTGCACACCTGTAGAAGGAGGTGAGGACTGAGCTTCTCAGACCAGCTCATCACTTGAGCTGACATGAGTTAAACACAGGAATAGCTGCTGTAAAACCTTCTGTGTTGTGTAGATGTTCTGTTTAGATCCATTTGGAGCAAACAGTGGGGACCAGAACAGAAAACTGAGGAGAGACAAAAATAAATAAATAAAGGGACATTTTGGACATTAAATAAGGATTGTCATTGATGTCTTTCATGATTTTCTTTCTTTCAGAGTGTGTTCCTCCTTTCATCCCCTCCCTCTTTTATCTCCTACATTTCCTCTTTTTCCTGTTCTCCTCAGTTTGTCGTCGTATATTTCTCTCCAACTTGCAGCATCAGATGATTCACATTTATGTTTCTATTTGCTTTATTTCTTACTCTTTTAATACCTACTGACACCTTCAGATCAGTCATACCTGTGTGGAGTGTTCACATGAACGTTAACTTGTAAAAAAAAAAAAAAAAAGTGTGCACTCTTGCAAAAAGAACTTAAACCTTGAACAATTTATACTCTGTGTCTAATCCAATTATGTTTTCCGGATCCCCTACATCGCTTGTCTCTGCAAACTTTACGCCACATCTTACTCCACTTAAGAGGCAAAGGTCAGGAGGTAGACGGGGTGGTGAGATGAGTTGTAGAAACAGAGGATGAGTCCTCACGATTGAGATATGTTGCATAAAAGAGTAGACATGACACGAAACAAAGACAAAGTTTAGAGGAAGAGGAGTGTCCCAAAACTGGAGAAGAAATTATAAGATTTAAAAAAAAGAATGAGTAAAGGAAAACTCAACACTCTCCAAGAAAAACTAACAGATGTGCTGCTGTTAATGTAAAACTGCTTATAATCCTGGTACACAAAAACTTTTAATTATTAAACTGGTTTTAGAGTTGACAAAAATAGGCTTTATGTTAAAGTAAAAATAAAAATATGTATTTTGCTCCAGACATCTACTATGTGGTTCCATCCCATCGTTTGGGTTATCAGGTTTGTGTAGTAGTTCAGAGTTAAATGTCATCTTTTAATGTTGTAAAAAATAAAATTAAAGCCTTATGTATTACTTACCATCCATGACTTTGCTTCTGTTCCAGCAGCAGTTTTCAGTTTTAAATGTGCTGGCAGAACTAGAGTATATTACCACCGAGACAAAAAAAAATAACATTTGAAAACTTTTTTCTGTCTTTCTGCAGTTACACCTCTTAAAATGATAAAACACATCAATTACATTTGAAGTTTGCTAAAAGAATGAAATCATTATAAACTTCATTATTCCACTTATACAGATTTTATCTTTAGTATGGCCTAAACTCCCAAAACAATCATGTTTTCATACTCGGCCATTTTGAATCAGCCTGATAACCATTTCTTATTTTTACATAAAATCAGTTGTGTGTTACACTGTGCGATAAAGACTGGCTGGAAAGCAACACACATCTGGAACGGTTGTCCTTTTGATGTTTAGAGGTGTAGAGTGGCTCTAAAACCTCAGTTTATAACTTTCAGCCAACATAAGCAAAGATAAAAATTTCTAATAAGTGGTTTAGACTAAATAAGCTCTACACTTTAGCTTTATGATTGTGGCTTAACCTCCTAAACAAGAATGTGCGATTTAATGAGCAGCTTTAGCCACATAAACATAAATCTGTTATTACTGGAAGGCTCTAATTGTATAAATATGAGTTTAGTTTTTTTTTTTTTTTGTGTGGTTCTAACAACTCTTGTGATTCTGCCACAGTTGATGAAGCCCAGAGCACCCGCTTTAATCCCACAGCCCACCTCCCAGCAACCTCACCTTTAAGTCTTGCTTTAATATTACAGCTAACATAAATCACAGCCCAGACTTGTAACATCTTCTTCTAAATGAAACCCCCCTTTAATCCTGCTCTGAAGCCGAAGTGATGAAGTGAAGGCTGCACGACTAAAAAAAGTGACATAGTCCACATAGTTTGAGTCCACATGTGTTCACTGGAGCGTGCACGCAGCCACAGAACTCCCTTCATATGGACAACTTTTAATCACATCTGTTATCAGTTAGGTTTATGTGTGGCAGTTGAGATAAAATGTTCACGTGGAAGAAACATAAATTTGTCCTGCACTTTTCTTACTATTAAATTATCACTTAAACGTCAGGCAATTATGAAATAAAGTAAAGGGATTTTGCTAGATTTAGTGTTGATATAAATGTAACTTTTGTCAAACAGCTGCACGGTGAAAAGCGTTAAAGAATTTTTCGGCTTCATGAAAAACGGCTTGTGATCATAAAAAGGTCAGCAGTAAAAAGTAAATATGATCACATGAGCTTCAAACCATATTGAAAATTGTATGTAAAACTAAAAACATCTCGTGTTGGACCAGTAAATGTCAAAGCATATTTTGTCTGTTGCACAATTTATTTGTGGTTTTATGACTTCAGTTTAATGTTTGCAATGAAATATTTTCCTCTAACTCCTTAGCCAAACTATTTACTTAATCATTTGGTTACCAACTATCTGTCAGCAGTGTCATACCAGTTGTTTGCTATAATAAGTAAATAAGTAAATTGTTGTTTTTTTTTTTTTTTTAGGTTGAATTCATGGTGATGTACCAGCAATAATGGTCAGAATTTGACCATAAAACTACAACTAACATGAAGTTAAGAAATTAAACTACAAATAAAAAAGAATAAACCACATAGTTAACTCTGGGCTAGTTTGACTGCTCATTGTTTTTAATATCACATCTTATACCTGCTGCCATTATTTGATAAGAAGAAAAATTATATTTACCCAACTGTAAATACAAAATGAAGACTGCTGTGATCTTGTAATCATGTACAGTAATTTTTTTACATATTTATATACCAAGATAAGACTCTTTGACCAGTAATTAAAATCCTGAAGATTTTATTAACTCCTTAAGTCTTTTTTTTATTTACAAAGAAATACAATTTGAATTACTTTGTACTAAAGCAATGTAATCAAATACATTTGAGAAAAAAAAAAGTGTTCAAATTTAGATCATTGCAATCACAAATAATAAAATATAATTTAGCTACTTAGTCAAGATTAAGCCTGAGCCTGTTTGCTTAAATGATGATGTATAAAATAATTATTGCGATAACGACATGAGTGATTGATGAAAACATCATTCACAAATGTGTGGGAGTTCCTGCTGCTCTGAAGACACCAGATGGCACCAACAGTTTCCACATCTGAAGATAATCTCCTTAAAGAGATGCCAGGAATAGAAGAAGCAGTAGATGACTTCTCCTTGTCACTGGAGCATTACCTGCCTCAGGTAGTTGTGCTTCTCTTTTTGTATTCATTGATCTTTGAGAAAGATTTACTTGTGTTCCTTTGCTACTGCAGCATCTCTCCTTGTGATTTACTTGTGCATGAAACTCTTTGAGGAACCCCTGGAAATCTCTGGTGTCTCCTCAGCTACATGCACTAAAACCCAGTGGTGTAGTCCATGCGAAACGCGGGTATACGGAGTATACCCACTAGAAAAGCTTATAAATTTCATTATAGGTTGGAAGTAATGAATGACATATACTCACATTACTGTAATTAAGTAGCATTTATAATTGTACTTTTATGAATATTTTTTTCAAGTATGTAATTTTACTCATACTTAAGTACAATTTAGACCATGTAATATACTTCACTACTTTTAAAATCAGAAGTCACTACTGAGGACGGCTGCAATTTGAATTAAAATTCAAACTGTTCATCTGCCTCTTTGTAGCCGATAAAACTCTCAGATCCTGAACGTGCCAATTACCTATGATGTACGCAAAGGACAACTCCGTAGAGTAGAGAGTCATTTATGGACCAAAGATGTGGAGAAAAGGCCAAAATGGAGACAGAGGACAACAACAGAGAAAATAATGAGGTGAACGCTGAGGACGAGTGCCCGTGTCCATACCTGGAGGAATTGTTCATGTACAGAGGATGAAAAGGAGACAGCGTCCAGATGCAAACTTTGTTTGATCTCTACGGTGATGGCAGCTACAAGACTTCAGCATCTAATCTCAAAAAACATATTGCAGTATAAGAGGTTTTACAACAACCTGTTGTATGATATTGTTTTTTTTTATTGTTTGTATGTGGGGGTTATTAGTTTGGCTAAGTATGCAAAGATTGTCGATATTGTCACTGCCATCGATTTGCCTGATACTAAAATAAGACGGCGACTCTGAACGTCTGAGAAATTAATGCAGCTATTATACACAGTAAATCTAACTGAACGCCTTCTATTGACAACACAATAAAACATCAACTGGTTAACAAGTAATTAATACCATGAGTCGTTGTTGAGAAGAGTACTTACTTTTACTTAAGTATTTTATAACACAAGTACTTTAACTTGTAATTGAGTGCAATTTAAGTAGTGTAAGAGTATTTGTACTTGAGTACAAATTTTCAGTACTCTTTCCTCCTCTGGTCATTGATACATTAAACAGCAGTTAAACACTTCTGTAACAATCTGTCTGTATGCAGCGCTTGTTTATCACATATGCTTATCCAGCAAATTATTGTATAATTTATAATTCTGTACTTACTACTTAATACTTAAACATGTTTTTGCTTTGATACTGTTTTATAAATTATATAATATGTTTTCAATGCAAAGCCAACTGTTGTACAAACTTTGTTGTACATTTATTCAAATGTAAGCATCAGAGAAATCTGGAAATGTTCAATATGCTTAAAAATCAAAATAAATTGATGATTACATTGTACTAACCAGTGTACTTTTGTTTCTAGGTACAGTATACCCACTACAAAAATGTACACTACACCACTGCTACTACCTAATCTATAGCAAGGCTGAAATCTTCCAACAATATCATCCTCCTCTTGAAACGATATCATCTAACCCATTGCACCTCAGGGTTCCTGAAGTATACAAACATAACAAAATGATAACAGAACGAGACCAAAGTTAAATCAGTTTGCTGAAACTGGTTTATTATGACCTGTTTCTGCTGCATGCATGGACACACAACAGACATAGGTTCTGGAAGACGTCGGCGCCTCTTATTTAGACACATGGGAAAGGATGTACTTACTCTGTAACATTTTACTTGCACAAAAGATCAAAGATCATGGCTTTGTTCTGATTAATCCTGTTTTATTTTTCACATGCACCACAAATGTCTCTTAAATCACAGAGTCACATTTCAGCCAACCATCAGTTACCATTCTGCACTTCTTACACACACAAACCCCTCTCTCCAACCCTCAGGCTAATTTCCTATTTCCATGTGCCGCCTTGTTCTAATCTTCGCTTTGCCTTTGCTGAAACGACTCCCTGAAGCTGAACTTTACACACACAAACACACTCTTTCATAGCCAAACACACACACACGCACAGTGCAGCCTTCCCATCAGCAACCCCGAGGAAGCCCTGAAGGCTTATTCGACCTCTGCTCACGCATATAGACGTGTTTGTGCAGCATGAATAGCTAATTGGTGTATAGAAGTGAAAAAAACAATCAAAAGAAAGGAGAAAAATCTAACTCTCTAACACAACCCCATGTTTTTCTGTAGTGCTTGACAGTGCATAAAGCACTTCATAAATGTAAAAAGGTTGTCACATTTAAATAAAGATACTGACAGTTTTGTATGAATTTTTTTTTTCATATATTCTGGACCCTGACACATGCAGCATATAATGATACAATTAGGTATGCACCATATTGGATTTTTGGCCATTATCCGATATGCCAATATGTTAAAACTTATTTGTCTGATACTCGGTATCAATACCAATATTTATTTTCTTAGATCTAGACTACATAGCTTTCTCTGCTGTGGAATTAAAACACTACATTATTCTATATGGTCTTCGTCAGTTTGGCCTGCTACCAAATGCAGATGCCAAAAAGGAGCTGAAAATGATGTAATACTATATTAATATATAATATCTATACAAATATGAACAGCTCCTTTTATATTGGTGAGTTATTTTGATCAAATGGTCAATGTCCAATATTTAACTTGATCAACATTGGCCGATACCGATCCCATGCCGATAATATTGTGCATCCATTATACAAAGTAATATAATAATATACTGACTAGCGCATATGCTCGTGGTCCTTTCAAATTAATGAACTCCCAAAGCAGCAAATCAGATGCTGCAAGCAGCTGTTTTGGTGCCAGTGGACAATAAAAGCCCTCTGAGCTATTTGCTGTTCTCAATGGTGGAGCAAGTAGGTCATGCACAAACACTCTGTTGTTCAGACACGAATGCAAATTTTAAACCAATTCGCTCATAACAAATCATGTTTATTGAGATAATAGAATCTAGCTTGAAAGAAAGTGTTAGCGGATTTTGCTTTTCCATTTTCCAACTTGATTAACTCCCTTCAGTGAAAGAGGAACTCAGAAGTTTGTTTGTTCCTTTGCTCTGCGCTGTGTAGGGACACAGGGACAGGTTAGCTGTGACATCCCCACAATGAATTATTCAAGACTAGTTCAAGTCCAAAGAATATTAATTGCTTATTTAACACGGATTCTTCTTCTGTTTTGGATTAATCAGATTCCACTGTGTGACCGAGATGAATATATAGTGACAAAAGACGTTATTTTATATTTGACCAATCAAAGTAAGCAGCAGGAGGTGTTCGCTTATTAATAAGATTTAAATTATAATGTGGTCTTTGACAAAGGGAAGGTGCTATAGTGGCAACCAGTCCATTTGGTTCTGATGTGACGATTCTTCACCACAAGTCAACGGAGCAGGCAGAAAGGCCGCTGGAGGTGCCTGTTAGCAGCCGTGCGTGTGCACACAGACACACGTTTACCTTTCACAACTCGTTCCACAAATGCAGACCAGAGGTGGTCTCTGCAGACTCCCTGAGGTCTCACAGATTAGCTTCGGCTGAAGCCACTAATCCCCTCACATACCTACAAACATACAATCACGCTTCAGTCTTCATTTTTCCCCTTCCTCCCATTTTTTTTAAACCGTCCACCAGGGAACAGAGCATGCTAGAAGCAACAAAGAATGTACAATGATAGGGAAACTGGTGGTCATGCTTAAAGTTTGCAGTTGTTTGCCACTTAAAGTAAAATATGAAAAAGATTCACGTCTGTTTGGTGAGGTTTAGACACAAATACAACTTGGTACAATAATAAATGTTGAACGTTATGGTTGATTTTTCTTTTTCTTTATCTTTATAATTTAGAAAAAGCTACCAATCAAAATAAAAACATGCCAGTTTTACATAAATATGTACATTTGGGCAGTTGCAGTTCACAAGTGCATTTCCCAGCAGGAGCTTCTGAGCTGAAGAGGCACTCTCACATCTGGAGAAGTTAGTAAGCTGCATCTGGACTATAGAAGATGAAAAGGTAATGAAATCAACTTTATTGTGGAAATTACTAATTTTTTAAGCACATCTTTAAAGCCAGCAAAGCTCTAAATGTATTATGTTGGAGTTTTTATAAACACTAAAATTATTTGGATTGAGATTCATTATCGAGTTAAACAGAACAGTAGATCAGGAAAGAATGAGCAACAACATCTTCACCAACGTTCAGCTGAAGTAAACACAAGAAGATGTCAGAAGTGACTCCCTCTGCCACACTGGTCTTCCAGAACATCTGTGGAAAACGGCAGGACTGCAACACGTGTGGAAATCGTTTAAACTACCGTAGGTACTTGTTGTTCTTCAGAACAATCCCTGAATTAAAATTTAGTTATTTCTCCCCTGTGCAATATCTCATGGAGGTCAGATGCTTTTTACAGTAATCTCTTGTTCTCTTAGTTCTGTGTTGGGTTGTGTTTTTTCCCAACATAAGGAAAATATTTCTGGTCTGTAAGTTTTAAATGGTCCCCAGCAGGCTGCTAACTTGTTGCCTTGTTGTTGCCAAGCAGATATTTACAAATTATTTTGTCAAAGCTTTCTAGATGCAGCAAAGCTGTCCTCAGTTCTCACATGGGCATCATATGCAGCAGCGTTTTCATGGTCCAGTGCAGTCTTCTCCAAACTAATCAGTGAAATGTGAGAGGGAATTGAAGTGGGCACAAAGAAGAAGTGAGGACTGGAAAAAGTGAGTAAGAGGTGAAGGAGTTTGTCTCCAGAGGATTCACTGAAACTCTTCTGCTCCAGCCTAACCTTTCTGTTCCTGCTGCCATTTTAAAGAAACCTGAGTAAAGAAATGAAGAAACCTCATGGAAGCTCTCAGCCCTTTGTACTCACTGTTCAACTGAGGTATTTAAAAAAGATTTGGCATACTACACAGCCTCGTGGGTACTGAGTTCAATCTATACTAAGAAGGGGTGAATTCAGAAGGAAATAAAGTATTTGTTGAAAAAAACGTGCTTTTTCTCACCACATTACATGTTAAAGCTTGAAAATAAAATAATTTGATTAAGGTGACAAATTACAATTTGGGAAATGTGGATCAAATTTTTAAAATAATTCAATAACACAATCTTCTGCATGGTCGGTTAATGCTCAAAGTATGTGTTGAGGATGACTCTTAACTACTACCATGCCAAGTTTCAGCTCGATATCTGTAATATGTATAGAATTTTTGACATTTTGGGGTTTCCTATAGGTTGATTAGCTGTGGCAGTCAACTTGAAACGTGTCAACTCTAAAAAGTAATAATTACTTTGAGTTTAATTCAAATTCAAGTGTTTGTTCATTTACTGCTGACACAAGTGATGGCATTGTCTTCAAAATATATTTAAACCAACATTAACTACATAAAGAGGCCATACATCCAAACAAAGATGAGAGACAAGCAAACTATGCCATCATAACAGTGTCAACATTTTAAAACTGCATCTTTTAATTTCACATTGATAAATAGGTTACAGAGCCTTAAACACATGATAGTAATTAAACATCCTTAATTGAATAAATTTCAGTTAATTGTTATTCAGTATATATAAATAGCTCCAAGTCACAACAGAAGTCGCCTCAGGGCACTGTACAGAAGCATTCATATATAAAAGTAAGCTAATTACGTTACTGTATTTTCCACCGTACATGTTGCACCGGCCTGTAAGTCGCATCAGTCCAAATATGTCTAATAATGTGGAAAAATCCATAAATGTGTCGCTTCACCATATAAGCCGCATCCATTATGATCACCGCTGACGCATCGCGTTTGTTATGCGTCACCACTGACAACCTGGAAACGTGGGCTTGTGTTGTGCCAAAAATCTACTGGCTGTCAAATGGCAGCCGCAGGAGCACACATGGGAGGACTTTAACAAGAATTTAACAAATTAACACTTAAAAACAAATATGTGTTTGCTCAGAATTGTAGCAAAGATGTGTCTAAGTCTAACTTTTGTTTAATAAATGCACTTCGGCGGTCAAATCAGCTGCATTTCAAAACCCGATTTGCGGCCGCGGGAGCGCACAGAGGGATGAGTCGCTGTGCATTTCTTTGAAATTTAACAAGATAGCCACCTAAAAACATCTATTTGTTTGCTTGAAATTAAAGTAAAGGTCTGTCTCAGTCTAACTTTTGCTTAATAAATGCATTTTGACAGTCAAACCAGCTACATTTCAAAAACCAATATGCGGAAGTAAGTGCATGCACGGGAAGACTCGCTGTGCATTTCTTCAAAATTTAACAAAATAACCACCTAAAAACAATTATTTGTTTGCTCGACTTTATATAGTAAAGGTTTGTCCTTTTACTTAATAAATTCACTTTAATGGTCAAGTCAGCTTCATTTTGCCAGGGCGGTGCAGCGAAATGAAGCGAGCTGGACGAAGGTGGCAGGCTATGGCAAGCTGATTGTGTCATTAATACCTTCTTTTACCTATAAACATGACACAATGGCATACCATACTGCTCGAGTGCCATCTATCAGCTGAAAATGGTAGTGTTCAATATTTTCAGTCAGAATGAATGAAAAAGGTCATGTCTTATCCAAATAATGGTTTATGGGGGAAAAAATCCAAAAATATGTTGCTTCAGCGTATAAGTCGCAGGGCATGCAAATTATGCAAAAGAAACGTGACTTATAGGGTGAAAAATATGGTATTTACCTGAGCAGTCGACTGCTTTGAGTCAATTACGTTGCAGACTCTCATCTTGAGCAAGCATAAAGGCAACAGTAGAAAGGAAAAACTCCCGCGTGAGGGAAAAAAAAAACTCCAGAAGAAGGTGGTCTATTGATGTTCTCCTTTTGGAAAACTAACCAAAATCCAATGCCAAGTTGATCTACTTCTCCAGAAAGAAAGATCTAGAAAGTGCTGTGTGTTGTCATCGTATGTTTCTAAACGAGTCCACTGAATTTAACCCATCACACTTGAGATGCATCCAGGTGGACCAGCAGACAGCTATGTAAGTGCCCGGGGAGCAGTTAAGGATTGGGTGTCTTGCTCCAGGACACCACGACATGTGAGCATGGCCGGGAGTTGAACCTGTGACTTTCTGGTCCCAAGTTGGCTGCCCTACCTCTACACCACAGCGGCCCTCTAAAACATGTGCTTCAGATTTAATGAGGAGCCTTTACATAAATCACTGTCTGACTGATTCAAGTTTGTTACGCACACTGAGCACAACCTAAACGAACAAGTGCATGCAGAACTCTCTTTAGTTCCAAACGAGTCGTGCCATAAACAAATACACTACATCATGCATTCACACAGATGACTTAACAACATCTAATCACTCCCCTGCTACAACTTTACCGCAAGGATCTGGTGGTTTTTCTGATGGTCTGTGAAGTGACTAAGACGAGGTCGCAAAGTCAAAGGTTAAAACCACTCCGGCTCCTACTGGGAGATTCAGTTTCCTATGGTTTGTTTGAGTGTGTGTGTGGGGGGGGGGGCAGGGTGCATGCATGTGTGTGTGTGTGTGTGTGTGTGTGTGTGTGTGTGTGGGTGTGTGTGTGCGTGCGCGCGCGCGCGGGGTGGGGGCGTGTAATAAAGAAAATAAACACAAATTAAACAAATGCATGACTAAAAAAATCTGCTAGTCCTTTGTCTCCACACTGTGGTTTGAATTATGAACTACAGACTGTTTAAATTCTCAGTACATCCATCCATCTTTTACTTGTTTCTTCCTTTTTGGGGTCACTGGTGCCCATGTCCACCAGTCACTGTACAAGAGGCAGGGGACACCCTGGACAGGTTTCCAGTCCATCACAGGGACACATAGAGACAGATAAGACAAACAGACATTCACTTTCCCACTCACACCTGGAGACAATTCCCAATCAGCCTAACATGCATGTTTTTGGTCTGTGGGAGGAAACCGGAGGACCCGGAGAAAACCCACGCATGCACTGAAAGAACATGCAAACTCCACCCAGAAAAGTGGAGAAGGAATTTGAACCAGCAGCCTTCTCGCTGAGAGGCAACAGCTCTACCAATTGAACCAGCAGGCTGCTCAGAGCTGTATATGTCTAGCTAGTGAAAATTTCAACTCAGCAAAGTGAAAAATATTTAGACCTATTTTTGTATTTATTTATTTATTTTATTTTAGTTCTTTTTTTTAACAAAAATTAAGATAAGATAGAAAATTATTGATCCCTAAGGAAAGTGTCATGACAGAGTTTTAGTACAAAGGAACATACACAAGGAATCACACAAGATA
>JARVGQ010000116.1:27010451-27021154 GCA_031762355.1 Hypsolebias martinsi | reverse complement strand
CTTTCCCATAATGCTTAGCGGTATTTCAGTGTTCCTGCACCATGATTGAGATGGACGTCTGTGTTATACAGCTGCATGTTGTTTGCTGTGAAAGTGTGGGTGTTTCCTGAGCATGCATCATGGTGTTGCCCGTTGTCAAGCTCAGAGTGTGAGCAATGTGTTTTACTCACACAATGTAAAAGACTACAGTCTTAAGCCAACATGCAGAACGGATCGGGACAGTATCAGCAGGATGAAGCCGATATCCGATATGTAAATTATGCTGGTATCGGAGGCCGATACCGATACTGGATCGGATTGGCCCCATCCCTACTTGTACATCTTTTACCCTTCCCACACTCTTGTAATGCTCTAAACTCTTAAACCTACATCATTTTAACAACATACATATATGTCCTGTACAGTACTGCAAATTTTTATGTGGGTACTCGCCAGCTCTGCAGACCAGCAGAGCAGCTCGGCTCCGTTTTGGCAGACTTACCCTGCAGTGATGAAGCCCACGCCCTGTCCAGGCTGATGTGCACATGGATAATTGAGCTTCAGGATTATTTGTGACTTTCCTGCCAATTCTACGCTTAGTAGATAGATCTGCGATGCAAAACTTTCCCTCCATTTCGACAGAAAGCAGCAGCTGGAAGCACTGCTGGCTTCTGGGTAGTGTAGTTCTTTTGACTTGCATTACAGAGTAGACTAATTGAAGGAAAATTACAAAATGGTGGCACTTGTCCAAATCATTTTTTTCGTTAACTTTTTATCCCGTAAGTCCCAATCACGCGAGTAATGTTAGTTTATCTTTTATTTTTTCATTTACCCTTTATTTATCCAGGTAGTCTCATTGAGTCACGAGAACTCATTTTCAAGAGAGACCTGTTTTTTTGGGAGCAGATGGTGGGGGTTAAGGGCCTTGCTCAGGGGCCCAGAGTGGGGCAAATGAGGGTGGAGGCAGGTGTGGTTGTTTCACCTTTTCCACCCACATTTTGATGTTGACTGTACTGGGAGTTGAACCTGTGACTTTCTGAACCCGAAAACCCCCGACATTTTTAATGAAGCTTTGACTGCTTCTATGGTTATGAACGGTTATCGGACGTGCGCAGCTGAGTAAAGTGATCAGAAGATTGGAGCTGGGGGTGGTGTTTGTCCTCTCATAGCTGTCAGAGCGTACAAACTGCTTCCCCTGCATCCTGCTCTGACACGATGGAGATTTTGTGATCTCACCTGTTTGGATCATCGGCCACGCGCATCACTGGGTGCAGCGGCAACATGCAGTGAAATGGCCATGTGCTGCAGGTGACAGATAGTATGGCAAGCCATGTTGCCTTAAAATTGGGTCATCAGCTGCGCGCATCCGCTAACGCAATCAAAAGCCCGACACCGACCCGGCCTGCACATTAAGCACATTACTATGGACCGGCCCGGCCCTAATCTGGGTTGGACGGGATCGGACTCCGGGTTCAGGTTAGAAATGACAGCTCTACCGTGAAGTAGCGAGGGACTACTATAACTCAGCCCACTTTACTTATACTGAGCTAATATTTGGTTTAGTATTTACTGAGTCCACACTCTCATGTTATAAAAACTTTCACTTACCTTATTTAAAGAATGTCAGTTGTAGAAGTGCCTGCTTTGTTACAGAATAGACTCAGGATAATACAGGATATATTCATTTTTATATATAGTTTTACTCAAAATGACAACGGTGTTCATTTATTCTGCAGATAGTAAGCTTGTTAAACTTTTTTTTTTTAATTTACAACATAGAAAAAACACAGGAGCTGGAGCTCTGAACGTCGCTCAACTGATGTGGCTTTGCTAAGAGGCTACCTGGTTCAGCAGGTTGTTGTTTTTTAGCTAGATAACAGATTGATGGTGTTTGCATATAAAAAAGTTCATGCTATCATTCACATCCTGTGGTTTCTGAGAATCATGTCAGTGTGAGCCTCATGGGTTCTTCTGTGAATTTTTTATTTTTTTGTGGACAAAAGTGCTGATTGAGGGGAGATAAAGAATAAATATATGGTGACAGAGTTATGATTTTCATTTACATAACTGCTTGTGTCATGACTCAGCATCTTGTTGATTCACTTCCTGTCGATACTCCACCAGGTTATGGAGCTACATCCCACTTAGAGAGTGGAGGGTTCATTCGAAGTCGGCCAAACGTCACACACCCGGACATCCAGTTTCATTTCCTGCCCTCACAAGTTATTGACCACGGACGAGTTCCTTCAAAGATTGAGGCGTATCAGGTGTGTTTCCATAACGCAATTCTTTTATTTATTTTGTGGCACGTTGTTGTGACATACCTGTGTATAATCCTGATAATTTTATGACTTTACTAGTAGGCCACTGAATACGCAGCACATGGTCTCAGCCTTAAATGACCCCACTCATGATTTTAGGTGTTTAGATGAAGCATTAATGTCAGTTACACAAAAGGTGTATTGACAGAGGCTTGATTCCATGGAAAGCTTCAAGGACAACCTAAGCCTTTCTCCAGAAATTACTTGAGTCCACCTCTTCTAGAGAAGTGCACAAGGAAGTAATGAGGGTTCAACAAAAGAACACAGTGGTTGCTTCACTTGTTTCACCTTTATGTTGCAATGCAGGGGTGGGCGATATGGCTCAAATAAATTATAGTCATATTTCAGAGCATTCTGACTATAACGATAATTTTTGTGATATGACCAAAAAAAAACAAATCGTAGTTTTTCATTTGACAAAATTAACTTAACATGTTGCTTTGCAGTATTATATAAAAACTAAAAAACACCAAGGGTTAATTTAACTGAAATTACTTTATTTAGTAAAGTATTCAGTCTCTAAGTAAAAAAAAAGATCCTTCTGTTATTTAGATTGAAAAAGTGCACAAAATATAGATCAACAAAATCTACTATAAAAACTAAAGTGCAGGTGCAGCTTCCCAAAATAACTGAATAAAATGAAGCTTAAGATCTGTTGAGCATAAAATAACAAAATACATGTTGCCTTTAAATTAGCTATAACTTCCAGAACTTGTAACAAGGTGATCAGCTGACCCAGAAGCTTGTTGGTGTTTCAGCTTCCTCTGCAGGAATGATTCATTTCTCTGATGCTCTGTCTTTGATCACCTGACTCTTTTCTTGGTCCATGGACTGTGGAAGTCAAGAGACAGACCTGCACATGTTTGTACCGGCAGTTTAGAGCAGGGGGTGACCCACTGCGCCTGCACCGGCAGCCCAGAGCGGAGTGGGGGGAGAGAAAAAAGCCGAGCTGCAGTGGTGAGGGGGAGGGAGAGACAGTTGTGCTGTCACTGTCTGTACCTGCAGTTTAGAGCTGGGTGGAGAAACACAGCCGAGCCGCGCATTGTTTGTTTTTAGCATTTTAGCTAGCTAGTAGTGTGCACAGCTAATACGCCAGTACCGACAGGTGCATGGGGGGTTGCGCAGTTCAGTTCGGTCGTTTGGCGCGCTCCGTTCTGTTAAAGGGGCGGGGCAAACACTGACATACTTGCGTCATGAAATTAGCATATCATGATAGTATTTATTTTCCTGGGTAAGCTTTTTTTTTTTTTTGTTACCGATATTATCGTAAACGAGATGATATGGCCCAGCCCCATTACAATGTGTTGATGCAAATTAAAAAAACAAAAACATAATCCATTTGCCAGAATATACTTCGTTTGAAAAATTATATTTTGGTGATGTAGGTTCATGTTGGACCAATGAGAAGCACCAGTATCGGATGGATGAAGCTAAAAAGCAGTAACCCTCTGGATCACCCGATTCTTCAGCCAAACTATCTTTCCACTGGTAAGGCCCAACATCTGGAGCGGAGTTTGGATTAAACTCCAGCATTTCAACATCTCTGACTACAGAAACAGATGTTTATTGTCTCTCCTTGCAGATATCGACGTGTGGGAATTCAGGCAATGTGTTAAACTGTCCAGAGAGATTTTTGCCCAGAAGGCTTTTGACCCGTTTCGTGGTCCCGAAGCCCTGCCGGGTTCTCTGGTCCAATCCGACGCCGAGATTGATGCTTTTGTGCGGCAAAAGGCTGACACCGCCTACCACCCGTCCTGCACCTGCAAGATGGGATCGCCCTCAGACCCAATGGCGGTGGTTGACTCAAACACGCGGGTTCTGGGACTGGAGCGGCTGCGCGTGGTGGATGCCTCCATCATGCCCAGCGTCGTCAGCGGGAACTTGAACGCTCCGACGATCATGATGGCAGAAAAGACAGCTGATATCATCAGAGGTCGCCCCGCCCTCATCGAGCCAGATGTTCCTGTGTACAAACCTGCCACATTTGAAACCCAGAGATGAACAGAGAGAAGACGAGCTGACACAGTTCTACTGTGAGGCTCCGTTTACTTTATAATCATGACGAGGTGGACGCAGCAGAGAGGAGCTGATCAGGGATGAACAAATTCTAATACTTCATTAACTAAACTTTAAACACTTTTCTAAAACAATGTCCTAAAGACTGACAATTATTCAGTCTACTGGATGTTACTTATACACTAATTAAGTATTGTTTCTGTTGGGTTCAGTTTAAACAACATGTTTATTGGACAAGTTATGTCTCCATAACTTGGAGACAATTTATCCAACTTGTCTCCAAGTTGGATAAATTGTACATTAGCTTAAAATAGTTTAAAGTCTTAAAAACATCTGCATTAGACTAGCTGTTTTTAGCTCTATAAATGATTATAAACATGTTTGTACCATTAACACTAACATGGTTCAGATAATTTCTGGCCATGTTTTGATTTTTGTAGTCACAGTATTATCAGCGCACATTAAGCTGCACTCAGAGGAGATTCATCTCACTAAATGTGATTTCCACTTGCAGGTAGACATGAGCCACGGTGCTGTGCAATCATTGTTCTTATCTAACGATCAGCAGCCTGTAGTCGCTCTCTGCAGCGCTGTGTGGTTCTGCTCAGATCAGCTGTGATCGCAGAAACGCTTGTCTTCCTGGAAACTCATCTCGGACAGTTCCTGTCACTTATTGTCATAAAGTTGTTGCTCAGATTTCATATCAGCAGGAAGACGATTGTGTTCAGGTGAAATTCACTCTGTCTTCACAAATAAGAACATCTGTCAAGAGTTCGTATGAGCTATGTCTGAACCTCAGTTTAATATCTGACCGGTACTTTTGTTTTCTTGTTGCCAAAGCGAGAGGCGGCAAAACAAGTTTTATAGATTAAAAGTGGGATAGTTGATATAGGAATAAAAAGGAAAAAACACCCAATAACTGATTCAGTCCGAGGACAAAAGAAGCTGC
Source organism: Hypsolebias martinsi (assembly GCA_031762355.1). Taxonomy (NCBI): domain Eukaryota; kingdom Metazoa; phylum Chordata; class Actinopteri; order Cyprinodontiformes; family Rivulidae; genus Hypsolebias; species Hypsolebias martinsi. The sequence goes on along the minus strand of JARVGQ010000116.1, from coordinate 27,015,889 downwards.
GTTAAAAAAAAAAAAATTAACTCCACAGTCCAACCTGAGACTGTTCTAGACGAGCTGTATGATTTACTAATTTTCAATTGTGAGCAGTTAAAGGACCAGTTGTTTGCGTCGTCTTTATCATTGCACGTGCAGCTTAAATTGCTCATATTTGTGGATCCTTTCATTCGTTTACCTTTGCTGTTGAATCCTTGTCCAGCCTGGAACCTGAATAATCTATGAAGTAATAAATGACATGTTCATCTGAAATGATCAAACCAGCTCGATTAAGCTAAAGCTAATCATTCATACACACTAAGTCTGCTAAAAAAATTAATACTACATCTAAAAAAAAAAACAAAGACAAAACACAACTTTTAGCATTGTATTTGTACTTTTAAAAAAATTAATGTTTACAATGACAGTTTTGTCGATGATTGTGAGTAAATATTATATTTCTATGAGATAAAATCACCGGTGCCTGTTAAATGATCACGTTATGATGTCCGTGTTAATTTCTGTTGATCGTGTGTGACGTTTGTTTGTGTCAGCGTTTATAAACTGAATTATGATTATGTGCCGTTTTTATTTTTTAACCAATATTCAGTTCTCTTGTTGTTTACATTCTTTTGCACCGTAGTGAAATGATGTGTAAATCGTTTTGTTTTAATTGAGGAGCAAAAATGGGAATCTCTAAATGTGAATCAAAAAGGGAACGTTATGATCAAAATGGCAGTGCTTCATATAATTTTTATTTCTTTCATTGATTGTCAACACAACATGTTCACCTTGGTCCTCGTGACTTGATTCATTACAAAACTCTGCAGGTTTGTTGTCATTTCAGGCAAAAATGATGTAAAAAAAACAGGGAGTTTGCTTTTATCGGTACAAAATCTATAAGGTCCTTGTCCTTGTGCTACAACGTAGTTGGAAAGTCATTTTGAAAGTGTTCATAGAAGAAGTAAGCAGAAATCTAAAGGCTTTTTACAAACACTACAGATTTTACACGTTTTTGAGAACATCTGTAAAGCAGTGGAACAGTAGAAAATAAAGCTGTGTTGCACAACAAAGCTTTGTGTAATTGTTTTACTTTAATTATTATGTTATCAAATTGTTAGTTTTTTGCCCAGCAAAACCATCGTTGATTTTTATTAATTTACCTGAAGACATTCTTACATCTGGCAGTAATAGAAACACGCTGGTGATCTGTGGAGCAAAGACTGAATGTCATAAAATAGTTTGGCTTTTATTTGTGGCATGTTAAATGTGCAAAATGGGGACATTATGAACAGAAGTGGGCTGACTTGTCTCATGATGCTTTAGAGGAATTTCACAGAGGAAAGTCATGAAACAGAAGCCACAGATGTTGAGACAAACCTGCCTTTTATGCAAGGAATGGTCAAAGAAACTAACTTATTTATAAATGTAAAAAAAAAAAAATAGCTTTTGTTTTCCTCAGCTGTGGAGCAATAAATTTACACATACAGGGAAAAAAAATCATCCAGGATTACACTTTATTGGTTTCTACGGTGGCCCTGAGGTGTAAATGAACAACAATGGAAAATATGAAAAAAAAAAAAAACGTAAGTGGCAGTTGGGGTGTTTTTAGTGTTATTTTTATATACAAATTCTTAACTTTATTAGCATAAAACAGAACAATGTACAGTAGGGTCATTCTTGTTGCCTTTTGAGTCCCCATGCTATAATGTAGTATATTTTATTTAAAGGTAATATTTATTTTATTAATCTCATCTTGTATGTTTAACTCCCCACCACCATAAAACACAACCATAGGTACACAAGATGAATTTATTTAAAATAAGTACTGGTAAATCAAATTTTAAATGCAGCTTGGGTTTACTGCCATGTCCCCCGTCATGCTTCCTGAAATAAAGTTACAGTTCCAAGTAATAAAAATTAACAAGTAATTTTTTTAAATGATTTTTAATAGTACGATTTATAATAGTTCTCATCCAATGACTATTAAATATTTTTTAGGCTTAAATGATTAAAAATAAATTGAGTCCCTGAGTCAACTGTCCACCCTGTTACTCTAAAATAGCTGTCACCCCGCCCCAGTTTGACTTAATGTAATTCTGTTTTTCCACATGCTCATTTACACCTCAGGGCCACCGTACATTTCTATTATTTCAGTGCTCAAACTGACATGTTGCATAATCTGAACTGCAGGTAGCGTTGGAAACATTATCGCATCATAATTTTTTTTGTTGTTTACAAGGTAATTTAAAAAATTATAAACTAGGACAGAATTCAGCGAGCACACAAATGGAAGGATATGCCTGAGGACATTTAATTTGTGTTGTTTCTATGATATGTATCTTTTTCAAGTGAGACGTGTCAAACCCTGAACCCCAGACAAACCAGCTGTTATGGCTTTGGATCATCCTGATTTGGGCTGAACAAAAATATATGTTTACATCAAGTTTTACTTTTTCTTTCTGTACTTTTATTTAGACAAGTGAAACTATAACGCGTTGAGCCAGCAGCTGTTACCTTTAGCAATAAAGATGACACTTTATAAGACATCAGCTGAATTCAGAGAACCTTGATGGGCAGCTCAGAGCATCATGTTGCAGCAGACAAACGCAGCTTCCTGATCTGTCACTACTGGACAATTAAGCTGGAAACTACAGTGTAGTCATAAAAACTTGAAGATGTTTTTTTTTTTTTTTTAATTATTATTATTTTCACAAAACCAGTTTTAAAAATCATTCCGCTTGACTAAAAGGGTGGCACGTTTTTTGTTGTTTTCCTGGCTCTTTGAGTAAACTGTAGTTTGTACGACCTTGTCTGTGTGAAGCCATGTGATGTTAGTTCTGTGCAGCAGAACGCTGGCGGGCCCCCGATCCAAGAAACGAAAGCTGAGATGGATCATTATAAACAAAGAAAAATAAAACTTGTCCTGCTTAGCAAAAACCCTGACAGGTTGAGTCGTGCCTCCTGCTTTAAATCATAGCAGAGCTATTCTTTGAACTGTCAGCGCTTGCTGAATTGAAAACAAGGCACTTTACTCTCATATTTGTCCCCGTTTTATCTACTTTGGTCCTTTGCAGGGCAGTTGAGACCTTCCCTCGCTGAGGAAGTTTAATAAAAAAATACTAAAAGTAATCTGGCGTGAACCGTTGTTATAGTGAAGTGAAGCATATGATCTCATCTGTTAGGTCCTCCTCACATGTCACAGCCACGTACGGCTCCTCGTCGCTGTAGTCACGGTGGTCCCTCAGGTGTGTGGCAGGGTGGGACTTTGAGCCGGCGTTCCCCGCTCCTCCCGTGCTGCCGTTACCCATACTGCCGTTCAGCAGGTTACTGGCGGCGCTCTCCATCTCATCGATGGTCATCTCGCAGGCGTCTGCGATCTCGTGTTTGGTTGCTGACACAAACTTTGGGTCCTGGGCGTATTTTCCCAAACCCTCAGAGATCAGAACCTGAAAAAAGGAAGAGATGTGGCAGATTGTTGATGAAACAGTTTAACACATAAAGTAGTATTTTAGCTGAAAACTTGACGTACGGCAAATGATCAACTGAAGGAGGTTTTGTGTCATTTTTCTTTCTTAAATACAATCAGTTTAAATACATTATCTGCTGTAGACAGGTTGTCTAAGCCTGACTCTACTTTTGTACTCCACTCTTTAATTTTCCTCATTTTAGATGTAAAATATGATTTCATAGTCACGTACAAAGACCGGATAGAAGTGAAAAAAAATAAAAATCCAGCAAAAAGTTTTGAAAAAATTTCAGAAAGTCTGACCAACTATTGATCAAGCCCACTCTTAAATAATGTTTGCCTTCTTGGAAGCAAAGTCTAACTAGAGAAATTGCATTTCTTGTGAAAATGCAGTACGAATGCTTATTGTAGAAGAACTTGCTGAAAAACAGCTGAAATTAGCTATCCAAAAAACATGCTTAAATGTAGCTGAAATGGAAGAACCAGGCAAAATTAGCAGAAGAAAGTAGAACGAACAAATATTCTCTGAATTAGTTTAACTAAGCAGAAATAAGCACAAAAATTAGAAAATGAGATTAAAAGGCTGAAATTTTTTTTAAAAAAAGGCTGAGAAGTAGCTGAAAGGCAGAAAGAAGCTTAAACTATGAGAAGGAAATGGAAAGAGCTGAAATGAGCTAAAAGAAAATATGGAATAAGATGAAAAAGCTAAAATTTTCATTAAAACAGCTAATTAGAAGCTGAAATAGCAGAAGCTGAAACTAGTATAATTAAGCTGAAAGGAGCATTACTAGCTTTTTTAATTAAATTAAAAGAAATAAGTTAATTTCACTGAAAGTTGCATAATTTACCATGAATAACTTGAATCTATCTGAAAATAGCTGAAATTGGCTAAAAATGCTAAAAAGCTAAGTGAAAAATTAGAACAAACTTAAATTAGCGGGAAAAAAACCCCAGAAAGAACATGTTTGCTCAGTTACGCTGAAAAACGCAGAAACGAGCATAAAAAAGTGGAAATGATCTGAAAAAAGATGAAATTAGTAAAAAAAAAAAAAAAAAAATACTGTACTTGGAAAAAAGCTAAAAAATATATATAATAATAATAATAATAATAATAATAAAAAGCAGAAAGAAGCTTAAATTACCAGAAGGAATTGGAGAGAGCACATTTTTGCTGAGTTAGGCTGAAAAAAGTTTTAATAAGTGCAACGAATGTGGAATTAGCTTAAAAAAAGCTTAAATTAGCGTAAAAACAGCTATACCTGAAATAGCAGGAAAAGCTGAAAATTTCAAATAAGCTGAAAGGACCATAACAAGCCAAAGTTACCAGAAAGAAGTTAAAAGATGCACTTTTTTTGTAGTTAGCAGAAAGAACCTGAAAGGGGCACAAAATGCCTAAAAACAAAACCCAGCTGAAATGAACTAAAAGTAGCTGGGTTTTATATATATATATATATATATATATATATATATATATTTTTTTTTTTTTTTTTTTTTTTTTTTTTTTTTGAACAAGGAAGCTGAAAGAAGTTAAACTGGAACAAAATGTGAAAGAAGCAGTAAAAGGTTGTAAACAGCTCTAAAGATTTGAAGGATGTAAAATGAGCCCAATTCATTTTCTATGAAAAGAAAAATGATCGAAAAGGCTTAATATTTAAAAAAGCTAAAGTTGCACCAATACCAAAAGTCATGTAACCCTTCTCCTGAACAAGCTGAAAGATCTGCTATATGATTTGTTGAAATTGCACAAAAATTATGGAATGAGAAAGATGAAAAACATACAAAAGAAAAATGGATGACAGTACTGTAGTGTGAATGCTTCATTCATTCAACCTTTATTTAGACATGTTAATCCCATTGAGCCTCAGGGACTCATTTACAAGAGAGACCTGCAAAAAAAAAAGTATTTATATGAATGTTCATAAACATTCACACCAATCTAGGAATGGATTCAAACTTCTGTACCATGTTGTGTAAAATTTGAGTTCAATTTTCTTTC
>JARVGQ010000116.1:26882163-26892826 GCA_031762355.1 Hypsolebias martinsi | reverse complement strand
ATTAATCATTTACAGATTTATTAAACAGCAATTTTGGGTTTAAATGTTTAAACAACAGCAATTGAATGCGCTGTCTCACCCTGTGGTCACAGAATTTGGTGTAACACCGGTTTGTGAGTTCACATTAGAATCTGAGCTGCCTGGCGCTTTGGAACAAGTCGCAAAAGACTGAAAAGATGTGAGATGATAAGCACGTCCTTTAAAAGTAACAATAAGAAAAGACAAACAAATCATCTGCTGTGTTACTGATCAAAATATAAGAATTCCAGTTTAAATTTTCAAAAGCCTGATCTAAATGCCAGTCTCCATCACAGAACAGTTTCTTCTTCTCCTCTTTTGATGGCTGCCCTCATGGAGGTCAGGGTTTTTAATTTTTTTTTTTTTTTATGTCTTGTCTTGAAAATGGAGACAACAGAACTACAACATTCTGTGTCCAATTATCACGACTGTAACAGTTTGTGGTGTCTCCACAGTGTGAGAGACAGAAAGAGACACTGGCTTTAAATACAAATCAACTATGACTCCATCAACTGTCATCTATAACGTGCAGAACATGGAGATGTTTGTAACGTCACCCTGCGTCTGATATTTTCAGCCCTGTTGTTTTTCTTGCAGTCATCCAACATCATGTTGCAGCGCAGCAGAGATCATGTCTGTGCTCTTCTTCCACTCCATGAAGTATCACCCTGAAGACCCACGGAACCCCAACAATGACCGATTCATCCTCTCCAAGGTAACACACACCATCACCCACAGGAGATGTTCTAAACGCTGACCTTTGACCTGTGTCTCCTCAGGGCCACGCAGCTCCTGTTCTGTATGCTGTCTGGGCAGAGCTGGGCTACCTGAAGGAGAGCGAGCTGCTTAACCTCCGAAAGGTCGACTCCATCCTGGAAGGACACCCAGTGCCGGTGAGGTGACGTTCAGACCTGCTGCGGAAAAAGACTCATGTATTCAAATAAACATATGCATTAAAGTACAGTATCTCTTAACGTTTGTTTGGATTTGAATGCAACGCATTTCACACATCTGCATCATCACCAACTTTTTCCACATCATTAATAAGAAAGCTTTAAACTTTTATGTTCAAGGCTGTCTTCGTTTTTCGTTCTAGACCAATTTTGTGTATTTTCCACGAACATGAAACACAATTGTCAGTGAGGAATTCTACAACGTTTATATGTTTAAAATCCTTTGTTCATCTTGGAACTTTTCCTTTAATATTTTGACATTTTGTAGCAAAAATGTCATAAAACATTCTTGTGCGCACCACTCAGTAAGAAGCTTACCAGCTTTTTAAATATGTTCACACATGCAGACGAGCTGTTTGCAGGTACGGACACAGCAACAAAGGTTTTGCTGAGCGATGTCCTCTGCAGCAAACATTACCGCCCTGACGCTGGCAAACTCATCCTCTGTTTCTTTACTCATTTTTAACTATCTGTGCACTGAGTCCTGCGTTTAACTTCTCACAGTCTAAAGGATGAAATGCACGTTTTGCATGCCTGTTAACAGAAGCAGCAGTTTGTGGATGTGGCCACTGGATCTCTGGGTCAGGGGCTGGGGGCCGCCTGTGGGATGGCCTACACTGGAAAACACTTCGACAAGGCCAGGTAACGTTCACAAAAACTACACTTCCCCTGTTGCAGAGTGAAAATGGGACAGTGGAAAACATGCATGCTGTGAGCACAGCTTTAAAAATAAGTGCAATAGGCTCACTTACCGTGCACAAAACATGCAGAGACGTTCAAAGTTGTGCAGAAGCACAGCAGCCTCTGCACTCAGGCAGAATGTATGAAAGTATGCATGACATGAAGTTCACTGCGATGAGCTGTGCAGCAGGAGCTGTGGATCAGATTCCTCCTGACAGCCATCTATGGAGGGATGAAATGATTCACTCATAATTTAATTTGGATGCAAACAGATTCAGTACAATAAATGTATGCACTTTGCTGATAGTTGTGATATTCTAGCGAGCCCGCTGTGCTTTTATTTGGACTTTTGTTCAGCTGTGTGGAGCTGCTTTGAACTGTTCCGCTCAGTCTCCTTTGTTCTGTCGTGATCTAGAAAGAATACGGTGGATTTCACTGACAAAAGTCAGATGCAGCTTTGTGGCCTGAAAGACAAAATACAATCCATGCACACAGAAAGACACAAAAATGTGTGCGCTGAAGTCTCATCTTTATGAACAAAAATTGATGTTTTGAGGACAGCACCAGAAGAGAGAGGCTCAGAAAGATTCAGTTTGTTGCTCACAGCAGAAATGCTGCACAGGACGAGCTGCTCTCTGCATCGTGGGTGCACTCTATTATTTCTGCTCCAATAATCACACATCCAAAAGCAAATTTGCTCCGTCGTCTCTCAGCCTCACCCACTTGCCTCATTTCTTGTCCAAAAAGGGAGAAAACTTGGTGTTGAGCTTCAGCACATTCAGTGACACGCCTCACGTTGAGCTTGCGGTTAATACAAAATGTGTTTGTTTGTAGACAAGTTTTCTGCACGTCAAGCCGATTCACTGCCATTATGAAGCATAAGGAACCGTATCGCTGGTTTTTAATCACCTAATCTGAAGTTGAAGCTGTAAAAAAGCTGCTGTCTTAACTCATCTAAGAGATGCACGCCGAGGTTAAACCGCAGGATCATCTAAATTATTTATTTTAGAACAAAGCAGAAAATTATACAGAACTACTTTGTATGTCCAAACCACAAACGAACAACCGGAGAAACCCAACAGGGATGACGAGGATCATTATTGAAATACGACACGTGGCTAAACTTGTTGAAGTTGTTCAGCAGCAACGATGAGACTGAAGGTAACTGCTTCTGCTTCATTGCTCTGCAGCTGCAAAACCTGAAACCTGACATGGATGGATCGAACAAGTTCCCTTTTTCTCCACAGCAAACACAAGATTATTTATTTCAAAGTCCCAGTAGATGAATTTTTGTCGTGCGCTGGCAGAATGTCCACAGACTTTTGGATGTTTGCAGAAAAGGTGTGCAGGGAGCTTCTCAGATTAACGAGCACGAGCGTGTACGAGTTCTTATTTCAGACAAGATGACTTTTACAACGTCGCTCTTTTAGATTTTAAAACAACACGTCATTCAGATTTGGTCTTGAATGGAAAATGCATGTGAATTTAGGATCCATCTCAGAAATATTTGTCGTTATTTTTGATTTTGTCACGGTACAAACACTACCAGGAAATTGACGTGTCCCTGGGCAAGACTCTGAACCTCTGATGTGTGTCCCATCGGTGTGTGAACGTGATCTAAACTCTGATAAGTCTCTACAGATTCAGATTCTCTTTGTAGAGATCTTGCTGTATGAAGGTAAATGAGGGCACAGATTGAACTGTAAAGAGCTTTGACTATCTTGATTAGATGTGTTCTATAAGTACAGTCCATTTACCAGAGTTCTGTGAAAATCATTTCTTCTGTTGTCTTTCTTATCAGAATCAACTTTATTGTCACTGCACATAAGCACAGCGAAAATACATTTCAGTGCAGCCGTCCAAAGACAACAAGGGTAGACGGGGGGTGCACGGGGGCTGCAGCTTCGTTGTGAAGCACTATCCTTATTGCTTAGATAAGAAGAAGGAAGAGAAACATGAGGAAAGAAGGTATTATAAAAAATGTCTCACACTGTGTCACAGTGTAAGGTGGCAAAAAAAACCTACCTCAGCACAAAAAAACCAACAAAGATAGACATAAGACATTTTGCTGGGAGAGAGGCCAACAAAGGCAGTGAGATTGTCTGTGAACACTACCAGGAAGTTCCATAGTCCTGATAAGATGGCACAGTGTCTATCAGCCAGCTCAGCTCTGAGAAGGGTCCACAGATGTTCTCCGGGAGGAAGGGAAGCAGGAGCAAAGCTTCATAATTTACATATCCTCCAGGAGCGATTTGAGATAAGTTGGCCTATCCAAGCGGGGAAACCATATTCATATAAACATCAGTTGTTTTGGGGCGAGCCGACTCTACTGATTTCATGTCTGTCTTCATAGTTCTGCTGCTACACTCAATGGTGAATCCAAACAGCCAGATTTGTGGTCATTCTGCCGATCCATGCTTGTCAGCCTTCTCTAAGGTTGATTCCTTCATGCCAGCGAGTTCCAGATTCTCAAAATATATTAGTCTGAGTGCTTGATGCACGGTACAAACCTTCACATAGACATGCAGCCTCACCAAAAACTGCTGCGATGTCTTCCTAATTTGTTGATATCACAGGTACCCGCCGATTCCAAAAAGCAGATAATCCTGTTGTCGTAATCCAATTATGTACGTGTCATGTGTCCCTTCAGTGCATGAGTCCTCCTGAACCGTTTTCTTGTTGAGAAATTTTTTATCAATTTTGCTGAGAGACCAGCTGATCAGATTAATAATTTAAGATTTGGAAGATGTATACAGAGAGGCTGTACAAATAAACCTGCTTTTGTTGCATCAAGTACAGATTTATGACAAAATCTTGATTATTGTATGACTTTTTTTAATATGATGTAGAAAAAACTTAGAAAAGGGCTGAGGGTTTTTTTATATTTAAAATGCAAATGTATTTTCAACACATATCAAAATGTATTTTTACACACTTGTAAGCCAAATCTGTTTCACAGGTTTACCTGCTCTTTATCTAACTTTATAAATTCTTTTTTTTTTTTTTTTTTTAATCAATTTTTGACATTTCATTGCCTGTTTTCAGGTCAGCTTTTTATGAGTTTTTTTTCTCCGGTCCTCCTTTTCTTTAATTTCCTTCTTTGTGGATTTCCTTTCATAACTTTCTCCTCGTTTCTCATCTGCCTGTGCCGCATGTTTATCCTTTCTTTGAGCTCATGGCTGGAATGCGTGCCTTAATGCGTGTCTCAGCCTATTTCCCAGTTGGGATGTGTTTATCTGACTGGAAAGCTGTCAGAAGAAATTACAGAACATGAGCAGCCGCTGAAGATGGCGGGGGCGTGTTGGATCAGAGATCCATTGAGAGTCAGGCTTCAGGGAGAAAGATGTGATTAACCTGTTTATCTGCCATGTTAGCTCTGCTTAACGGCCTCTGTGTGCAGTTACCGGGTGTTCTGCCTGCTGGGTGATGGAGAGCTGTCAGAGGGCTCAGTGTGGGAGGCCATGGCCTTCGCCTCCTACTATCAGCTGGACAACCTGGTGGCCATCTTGGACGTTAACCGTCTGGGTCAGAGCGAGCCGGCTCCGCTGCAGCACCATGTGGAGAAATACCAGCGCCGTTGTGAGGCCTTTGGGTGAGAAGGGGGGAGTAAGCTCTTGACCCAAAAATTTTTTAACCCCAAGTCCCCAACTCTAACACTATTTTTTTGCTTTTCCTGATAACGATCTATTAAAGCAGGTTGTGGTCCTAGTGGATCATGGTGACCGATAATGGCTAAAGCAACCTGATATAATCTGATAACAATCTATCACATTTAAATATTTGATCTAATCATGCTAATTAGCTAGCTTATCTTGATCTGCATTAGATGCTTATCAACATATCTTGATTTCGTGTCAGTAGATAAAGCTTTGTTAGCATGCTAGTTAGCTTCTATGCTAGGTGCTTGTCTTGGCGCCAGATCTCAATGCAATTTCTTGCTACTAATTTTAGAATTTTTGCTCCAATTTTTCAAAGAGATTCATAAATCATATTATTTTGGTAATGCAGAACAAATTTAGAAACTTTTTTAAAGTGCATAGTGCTGTATAAAAGTTTCATCTCTCATTTCTTTATCTTTTGCTTCTGGATTCAGAATTTCTTTTAAGCGGTTCTTGAGCAATGGTTCTCAGGTTTTTAATTCAAGTTTTTCTGCAGACTTTGGTTACTTTTTTAATTATTGTCTGTTCAGACTTTATGTATCTGACCATTACAGAAAAAAATAAATATCCAAAGTCCACTTTAACATAAAAAATTTGGGGAACTTTCAAGACCACTTTTAAAGATAGAAGAAGAAAATCTGGCCTTAATGGAAGAAAAATGTCAAAGAATCTTTCTGTTTCTTTCAGCTGGCATTCCGTGATTGTGGACGGCCACAGTGTGGAGGAGCTCTGTAAGGTTCTGAATCAAACCTGCCATCAGCCAATCGCAATCATAGCCCGGACCATAAAGGGAAAAGGCATTCCAGGTAAAAAAAACCCACAATCACAGAGTTTTCAGATTATAAACTCAAACATCACTGCAGAGATGTGTCAAATTATATTTCTGAATTAAGCCAACGTGAACTGTTCGACCATCTAACATTCAAAAACACAAAAAAAGAACGACTGCAAAAAAGAGGAAGCTGAGTCGGGGGTTCTAGTTTGGTCAGAGGAGTTTTTTCAGTCAATTCTGACGACTCGCCACCAGCAATCTAGGCCTTAATCCGGTCGTATTCAAGGAGGCGTTTTAGTGTTTTTGCTTCTGCAGCTCGATAATCCCTCAGAATGTGTAAAGTATGCTCCGAGCGCTGGCACAATGTGACCATGTTGTGATAACTCTAAGGCCGAATGTGCACGACCACAAAGACGGTTATAACAGCAGAGCACGAATGTAAAGACTGCATAACACAACGCTCAGCCCCTTTTCTTCTAATCTCCGACCTCTCCAACGTGTGTTTATTGTGACCTTCTGAAGCAGATGATTGTTATGATTCAAGCAGCTGGTGGAGCTTGTTTTTTGCCCACTCACATAAATGTAAAGAAGAGAAGTTTGTGTTGGATATTAGAAGGAATTCAGATTGTTTTGAGTGCATGAATACCTTCTTAATATCCCACATGCGCACAGTTAATCCCCACAGGCCCTGGAAGCAGCCTGGACTTTGTGTTACCATTCAATTTCCCAATAACTCTGTTTGTGTCAGCGGCTGAGGACAAGATGGGCTGGCACGGCAAACCTCTGCCCAAAGACATGTCAGAGAGCGTGATCAGGGAGCTGCAGAGTCGCATCATCAGCTGCAACAAGCGCCTCTACCCTGCTCCGCCCAACGAGGACGCAGCACCTGTCAGCCTCCGCAACATCAGCATGCCGAGCGCACCCAACTACAAACCTGGAGACAAGGTCCATAGCTCGTCCTGTATGTCCCAGTTAGGTGAATAAATACTGATCAAGTTGGTTTGTTCAACCAGATTGCTACCAGGAAGGCGTACGGGGTGGCTCTGGCCAAACTGGGCCGTCACAACGAGCGTGTGGTGGTCCTGGATGGAGACACCAAGAACTCCACCTTCGCTGAGCTCTTTAAGAACGAGCACCCCAACCGCTACGTGGAGTGCTACGTCGCCGAGCAGAACATGGTCAGAAGGATTCGTGCAGACCGGTTGTCAAGAGGACACCAGCTCGCTTCACGTTCCTGCGTTTGTTCTCGCGTCTCTCCTGCAGGTGAGCGTGGCGGTCGGTTGTGCGGTTCGAGACCGTAACGTGGTGTTTGCCAGCACCTTCGCCGCGTTCTTCACCCGAGCCTACGACCAGATCCGCATGGCCGCCATCTCCGAGAGCAACATCAACCTGTGTGGCTCCCACTGCGGCGTCTCCATTGGTCAGTCACTGTCAGGTTTGTCGTTGGCTCCGTGTTCACACGCTGTTTTTCTGCTTTATTTATTTAAATTCAGTCACTTTTGCACTCTTGGTGTTCATTTAATGTAGTCGTTCATATATGAAACTGTTCTGCTCATTCAGGAGGTGGGTGCTGTGAATGTTGTATTTTGTAACGTACGGAATTTTCAACTGATAACATAGTAACCATTTTTTAAATACATTTTCATCATATAAATACTTTTTCAATTCCATAACATACGTTTTTCTTTTTGAAAGCTGCTTCAGCATTAATGCTCTGTCTTCTTATGCCATTACAATAACGATTATTCTACTACTTTTAGCTTTTAGCTAAACTTTTGTTTTTTGGGGGTCTAGCTAGCCACTTTTAGCTTTTAGCCTTTTGCCACTTTTAGCTGGAAATCAGCTGCATTTAGCCAGTGTTTTTCTACTTTTTTTTGTTTTTAGCCATACTTTTGCTACTTTTAGCTGGCCTTCTGCTACCATTCTCCAGTAATTTGTTGTTTTTAGTTTTCGTTAGCCCTTTGTTATTTTTAGCTTTCAGTCTTTTGCTGCTTTTAGCTAGAAATCAGCTGCTTTTAGCCAGTGTTTTTCTTTTTTTTTTTTATGTTTGTTTGTTTTTAGCCAAACTTTTGCTACTTTAGCTGGCACTATTCTCCTGGAATTTATGTTTAACTTTTCGTTAGCACCTGCTACTTTTAGCTGTTAGCCTTTTGCTACTTTTAGTTATAAATCAGCTACTTTTAGCCAGTGTTTTTCTCTTGTTTAGTTTTTATCCAAACGTTTGCTACTTTTAGCTGGCATTATATTCTCATGCAATTTGTTATTTTTAGCTTTTCATTATCCCTTTGGTACATTTAGCATTTAGCCTTTTGCTACTTTTAGCTATAAATCAGCTGATTTTAGTCAGTGTTTTTCCTCCTTTTTTAGTTTTTATCCAAACTTTTGCTACTTTTAGCCAGCATTCTGCTAAGTTCTCCTGCAATTTGTTATTTTTAGTTTTTTGTTAGCACTTTAATACTTTTAGCTGTTAGCCTTTGCTACTTTTTGAAATCAGCTGCTTTTAGCCAGTAGTTTTCTCTTTGTTATTTTTTTTAGCCAAACTTTTGCTACTTTTAGCTGGTATTCTGCTACCATCTCCTGTAATTTGTTGTTTTTAGATTTTCGTTAGCCCTTAGGTATTTTTGGCTTTTAGCCTTTTGCTAATTTTAGCTAGAAATCAGCTGTTTTTAGCCAGTGTTTGGTTTTTTTTTTTTGTCTTTTTTTAAGTTAACCAAACTTTTTCTACCTTTAGCTGGCATTCTGCCTGCAATTTATTATTTTTAGCTTTTTGTTAGCACTTTGCTACTTTTACTTTTCTTTGTTAGCACTTTGCTACTTTTACTTTCGACCCATGGAGCTTGCTTGCGGCCTTTCCTCTCACTAACCTTTCCTTTCCCCAGAAATAGTTTGTTCTGTTTGTATCATGTGAAATCCCTGCAGGGTGACACTTTCCTCCCATCTTACCAAACTTTGTGTCGCTGTTGATTTTCCTCTTCTGAAGTCGCACTCCTCCTGTCCTCCCTCTCTCCCTGTCTTTGTCTCTGTCGTGGAGGTTGATGACAGAGCAGCCTGATTCTCTCTCATCTCCTCTTCCTCCTACCCTTTCACCTTCTCCTCCGCCTCACCAGGTACACCGCATGCCAGCCGTCGTATTCACCGTTCGGTGAATTTTATCTTGCCTGACTTGTTTGCTTGTTGTTGAATTGTGCAATTAGGTGAAGATGGACCTTCTCAGATGGGCCTGGAGGATCTGGCCATGTTCAGAGCCATTCCCACGGCAACTGTCTTCTACCCAAGTGATGGTGTTTCTACTGAGAAGGCTGTGGAACTGGCAGCCATGACAAAAGTACTGATATTAACTTTTAACTGGAAATTGTACACATTAAATTGTTAAAACTGTGAGATGAGACGTGATGGCTTCTGATTTGTTTCAGGGTTTGTGTTTCATCCGAACAAGTCGTCCAGAGAACAACATCATCTACAACTCCAACGAAGACTTCCACGTTGGGCAGGCTAAGGTTTTCCTCACACCTTCTGACATTTTACAACTCACGCACTTTTAGTTTCCATACACAGACTCGTATGTTCTCTCCCAGGTGGTTCATAAAACCAGTGATGATCATGTGACTGTGATCGGCGCAGGGGTAACTCTCCACGAGGCTTTGGCTGCTGCTGAGATGCTGAAAAAAGGTTAAAAAAAATGGAGCAAGGAAGACAGAAGACCATCAAAACCAGTTTAAAATTGCACATAAACACCACATTGATGCCTTTCTTTGTAACCAGATTTATAAAGTTGAAACTTTATTTGTCTTCCTTTTACCAGAGAGAATCAACATCCGAGTGATTGACCCGTTCACCATCAAGCCCCTGGACTCCAAGACCATCACTGACAATGCCAGGGCCACCAGAGGACGCGTCATCACAGTGGAGGACCACTACTACGAAGGTCTGAACACACACAAGTACTAAACATGACGAAGTAGAACAAAATAGTTTCAGGAAATATCAAGAAAGATTTCTCTCTAATTAACCAAACGGAGTGTAAAAATCCATCTCAGAGATTAAAAGAGCAGCTTAAATCTAAAAAACATGTTCTGCATTATGATAGTTCTAAAGTTGATCTAATACACAAAAGATACATATTGTTTGTGTTGTCTTCCTGCATAGATATAGTTTGTTTGCCTTTTTTCTTATGTTTCATTTGAGACAGAAGAGTCCTGTGGGTTCATGCATCATCTCGTAAATAAATTTAAAAAATGGGCCAAAATGTGAATCTCCTGAAAATGGTGAGAGAAGAGGAGGACGAGGACAGACACATCAGGGGTGAAACTGAGGAGTGTGATGGTAGATGAGGATTAAAGAACAGTATTTATTTGATAAAGAGCTCGGGAGCCTGTCAGCGTTTCTCAAATTCAGCTCCGGCCTTTAGGGCTCCTGCCGACCTACATACAAAATCAAGCTTCGCCTCCTCTCTACTGGTATTTTCACAGTAGCTTCTGTTTCCATAGTTCGTTTCCTTTTTTGATTATACAGGTAGTCCTCGAGTTACGGCGGTCTCTACATACGGCGCTCCGGACTTACGAACGGCACCCGATGACGTC
>JARVGQ010000116.1:26782068-26797389 GCA_031762355.1 Hypsolebias martinsi | reverse complement strand
AATCACAATGGAAAGACACAGGCTGAAATACAATCACAATGGAAAGACACAGGCTGAAATACAATCACAATGGAAAGACACAGGCTGAAATACAATCACAATGGAAAGCTACAGGCTCCTGATGAAAAACAAACAGCCCATTGGGAAACTTTGAACTTATATTTTCTTGGCCAATACACATAGTCATTAGGTGTTCACTGGGATAATTTGCGATTTAGTTAATGTAATTTGTGCATCTAATGACAACACCTTCTGGAGAAAGTGTTTAGAGAAGTGGCTTCTGTCGTGAAACACAAGTGTGGAGTTTCCACAGAAATCAAATTAACTATAAAAATGAGTGCAAATGTTATATTTAGCCTTAATTATTCCAAAGGCGAAAAATGGTCATAAAGCAATAAAAACTCAAATGTTAGACGAGACAGTTAAGTGGCAGTGTTTACACTTTTCATTAAATAAGATACACGAGTGTCTCATTTATTTTGTAAATCAAAACCAGAAACATTGGTGAATCGTGGGCACGTCACAAGAGAGAGTTCTCAGGACAGACCTGAAATCACTTTTTATTTCTCAGCTAGGAGCACCTGATGTAGGTGGCCAGGCTCAGGAAGGTCTGGGAATCTTTAAACGTCTTTTACTTTGTAGCGTCATGGGAGTAAAATCCTAGGGACTTTTCTTGTCATTAATCGTAAAAAAAGAAAAAAGTACAAACTCATCTTTCAGGAAGCACTGCTCTTTAAGCTGTAGATTTGTTAAATTATTTATTTAACCATTAGGCAACATTTAATGCCACATTCTGTCCCTGCAAACAGGGTTTAATAGAAACTCACATTAGATCAGTGAACAGGTGAAAAGACACAACTTCCACTACAGTGAAAGAATTGAAAACATTTTAATGATTCTGCAAATAATATTCTCATCTGGATAAATAAAACATAGAAATGCAAACATGCTCGTTCATCTGTCCATGTTTTTTTTTTTTTTTATGTAAAAAACTTACATCATGACTTTGAAAAACTAAACAATTTAACTCCAAAATGCAGATGTTGTGGATCGACATTAATCATCCTTTTTTTTTTTTTTTTGTAAATCACTTTCTCCCTCTGAATTCAACTATTAAAAGGTGTGACAATAGTTTATTATACCTATTTTTTTTAACAATATACAATTTTAAACAAAACCTTTATGGGAAGGACAAAGACAGACAGAGCAGGATAAAAGTGTTAGGATAAACATCTCATCGTAGCCATTGGGTGTGATCTCTGTTGGGAGTTTCCCCGTCGTTGCATGCATCACACAGTCTCAACAGATCCTCTCAGGATTTACAGTAAACAAATAAGAGACACGTTTGAGATATTTACACCAAATAGAACGAGAACCACTGGCGAGAAGGAATTCTGGGAGTGACGGTCGCAGAAATGGCGACAAGAGGTGAGGAGGGTCAAAGTGCACGACTTGAAACTAAATAAGAGATTCTGGCAAAAGCACGGCTTCGTCAATTCTTCACCCACTGCATGCTTCAATTTCAAACGCAGAGCAAACAAAGCAAAGGGAAAGCAAAAAAAAACAACAACAAAATAATCCAACGAAACAAACAACACAAATACGTAGGAAATCAAACGTATCTTCTTTGAGAATTAGCTCAGAACTAACTCTGCTTTCACTGAAACGTCGACGACTGGTTCCAGGACCATGAAGGTTAAAATTTCGAGGGTAAAAGTACGCAGGTGACTCTTAAAAAGGGCGAATCGACAGAGCTTCAACACGACAGAGGGTCTCTACATTTGTGTCGGGGCCAAGAAAATAAACGGGTACAGCATTGTTGCTTATCTGTAGTGTTACACAGACAGTCAATTCTCCTCAAACACGCGCAAAAAAAAAAAAACACTCAATGCCCTGTCCGTTCATTCCATCCACTTCCCTCCTCTTGCCTCTCGTGCAGCTATGACGTGAAGAATGTTGTTTACATGGCTTCCATCGCCCAGCGCTGCAGGTCCTCCATGTCGTCCTCGTCCTCCTCTTTCCTGGCTGTAAAAAGGATGAAAAGACTGTCACTGGCTGCAGACAAAAGTTATCCATCTAAAGTAGAGTCACTTATTTAACAACAATGTTATTAGACAAACTGTTTAGCACTGAAATAACAGACATGGCTCCTCGCAGTCTCACCAGGTCTGGAAGGTAGTGAAGTAGAAGGCACATTGGGGAGGGGAACGTTCTCCTGTCCTCCAATCTCCAGCAGGTTTTTGTCCAACTCTTCCTGTTCCAGCTCATCCAGCTCTGCCAGCAGCTCATCCTTCAAGAGAAAGTCATCAACGATTAAAACCAGAGCAAAGTGCAGTGAACAAGAGGCTCAAAGACTTCAGATGAAGATCTTTTTTTTTATTTTTTACAAAAAGTCGGACTAAACAGTCAGATATCAGGCGCTCGTGTTCTGAAAGCTGAACACTCACTTAATAAAGTGCCCAACTTGAAGCTAAATTAGAATTCTGAGTCAGATGACAGAGTTTAAGACAGAGCAGGTCAGAAAACCATCAGCTGGCCTGGCAACATTTCAAAGAGTCTGTCTGACAGCAGAGTAATGACTCCATAAATAATGTTACCAAAAAAAAAAAAAAAAAAAATCTGAACCACCCTCGGCCACTTTTAGTCCATCCTTCTGTCTGACTCAAATGCGTACGTTTGAAAACTTAGCCTGAAGCGAGAATTTTCCTGAAATCTCATGTTGGGCAGCTGTCTGTTCAGACTCACTTCATCAAACTCCTCTCCAAAGCCAACAGGTTTAGAGATGGCTTCAGAGATTTCCTGAGCCAGCTCCTGCTGCTCCGTTATGTCCTGCATCAGGTCGTCCACCTTGTCGATGTCCCTGAAACCACGACGAGGAAAATAATTCAGTCATGTGCCTCTTAAATGGTTTTAGTTTTCAAATAGATAAAAAAAAAAAAAAAAAACAATGACCAGGGTTTGTCACAAGAAAATACTTGGAACATGAAAACGTTTCCACAGGGACTCTGTTTCTCTTACATGTTTTCATGGGCAGACTTCATGGCCTTGGCAGCAAAGCCCATGTTCTTAAGCACTTCAGTGTTGGTGTTGGCGTTTTCCAAGGCCTCCCTCTGGAACTCGATGGTCGACAGCGTGCCGTCGATCTGAGCGAGCTGCTTCTCATATCGCTTCTTCCGTTTCAAAGCCTGCAGCGCCGCTGAGGAGGGGAGAACAGAAAGAAGTAAAAGGAGTCAGGACGGCCAGACTGCTGTGGAAACAAAGTGCTTTTCTTCAGCCTAAAGTCCAGCGGAAGATAGAATTAGTTTATTCACAATCACCATCACATGACAGGCTTGGCTGTTACATAAAATCATACTTGATTGTCAATTAAAATTTCAAAACATTGACTGCCTCAGTCGCAAAAGCAAAGACTGAATATTGGAATTTCTTAACAAAAAAAATAATGCCCGATTTTTGAGCGTCGTTAGTTTACATCATATGTGGTTATAAATGTGATTAAAATCTCCTTTAACAAACTCTAAACTACATTTATTTTATGTTCTCTTGTAAACATGTCTCAAACACATACTGCCTTCTTTCATGGGTGTCGTAGAAAAAAAAACCTGATCTCATTAATACAAAATGTTGGAAAACAGCCAGACTCACAGCAAGTCAACACACAGAGTTCAGAACTATTAATAACTTTTCATTCAGAGTTCCTGACCTGTTCTGGCTTCCTGAAACAGACTTAATTTTACTGAAACTCATCAGTTGTGGGGTACAGGGGGCCTCCTATAGCCCTCCCCGTGTGCCCTGTATCAAACCCAGGCACCAAACAGCCTCACAGAAAAAAAAAGCAGTCCTCAAGGTTCCTTACGGGGCTGATGGGCATCTCCAGCCAGTCATCCCAAAGCATCATAATCTCATTCACAGTGACCTTAAAGTAATAAAAGGATTACATGATTATTAATATGGTAAAACTGTATTGAACGCATCAAGAAGCAGATCAATAAGTAATACATTTCCATTGCATGGGCTCGACTTGGCCCTACTCGGCTCGGTACAGCTTCAGAGTGATGAAGAGTTGACGTTAGACCGAAAGTTGTTTGGCCAGGGAGTGACGTCGACCATGAGCATCTCCTTCACAAAAACCAAACACTATTTAACCTCACAACCACATTCATTTGTGTTATGCCCTTTAATTTTTATTAATTTCATTAGCGGCTACACAAACCAACACCAGGGTACTGTAATGAGGTGCAGACTTGATTGACAGACTCCGACCAGCCGAGGGAAGTGGACTTGACTCGACCACTTCAGTTTTGCAAACCATGAAAGAGGCTGGTGAATGCTTTCTGACTTTAATTCACTTATTTGTCTATTGCTATGTTGCGTTTGTCTTGGGTTACAAAATGACACTGCGGATGTTTCGGGTGGCTGCACCAATCATACCACCTTTATCGAGAAGGCACTCGAGTTATACTAGAAACTACTGAAACTGCGTAGACAAAGTACAGTGCAAGAGAGTTAGGTGAGACTGGACAATGACCCAGCAAAGACTACACTTCCTGTGGCTCCTCAGGAAGAACAAACTAGATTTAAGGCTGGTGATGACTTCTACAGATCCACCATAGTGTCATCTCTGGGCTGCAGCCAGAAAGCCCCTGCAGCAGGTCACAAACACAGCCCAGAAAGTCATCCCTCTACCCTCTCTGTAGGAGATCGCCAGCTTTAGGTGCCTGAGAAGGTCCACGGACACCCTCAGCGATTCATCCCACACACCACCTGTTCAAACTGATGCCTTCTGACAGGTGCTACAGGCCAATGAAGATACATCCAGACTAAAACACAGTTATTATCCTCAGGCCATCAAACAACTTAACCACTGACCATACAGCTTCCTGACTTGTGCAGTTCTGTGAAATTCATTATTCTGTTCATCAACAATTTATACTTGTTCACCATTTAAAAATTTTGATACTGATACAACAACTGTGCAAAAGTTTTGAATTGCTGCTACTTTTTCCACCAACTGTAAATTTATAAATCTGCTTGTCTTTATTCTTTAAAGTTTTGAACTAGGAGTGCACCGATAAATCGGCCGGCCAATTTATTGGCCCAGATTTCCTTAATTTTGGGAAATTGGCCAATACTTGCAAGAGAAAACGATTTTTTTTTTAGTTTTAACAACAATTGTCTGAACTATTTGTATTTCAGAGCCACTACCTCATGGCCAGTTAAAACAAGTTTGTCTTGTTTCAAGGATATTCTTCAAGGGTATGTTTTTCAGCAAAACAAGATTTGAAAATTGAAGGTACATTGTGAACTTATAACACCTGACAGTGTTACTTATAAAACAAAACTGGTGTCGGCAGGTCAGACTGTTTAGAAATCAGTGATCGGTCAGAAAACTGCAATCGGCGCACCCCTGTTTGAACACAGACAGCTGCACCTGCTATGTTTTATATGTGACGTTTTGACAATAAAGCTATTCTCTTTCTTAGACTGAAGCATAAAACTAGTCTTCTGCTTTACTGCTGGAGCTGCAGGATCTCTGGAAACATTTCTTTTCTCAGTTCAAACTGACTGCTAGGGAGCTTTATGGCTTTAACTTCTTGTGGTTGCATTACTTACGAGAACATGTGGCATTTTGTGGTGCTATGAATCACTACATTACACGTTTAATACACTAAATACATCTACTCAGCCTGAATAATGGGTCTACTGAATGAGAGAAGATGGGATTTGAAGAACCAGAAGTTGGACTGTTCTCTAACTTATGACACCTTATGATTACCAGAAAAAAAAAAAAAAAAAAAAACCCTGGAAAATATGACTCAGTAAGCCCCAGTAGTCATGACACACGTGAACTCCTGTGGGTCATGTTGGGTTGATGTCGACCATTTGTTGAACCGGAACAGGAAACAATAGCATAAAGACAATGCACACACGTATCAGGTGTATCCATTACAAGAAAAGAAACAAAACATCCTCAACAAAGTTCATTGGGTTGGACTGAAAGTATTGGGTCAACATTTTAAGAACATGTCAATAGTAAACTTTAATAAAGCTGTTAATATTTAAAAGTATCCTTATAATCACAAGCTATATGCTCAGGATAAAGTATTAATGGTTAAAAAAAGGGTCCTAAAGTGTAATTTTTAGTTATACTGTTCCCCAACAGAAATCCCAAACAACTATTTAGATTGTCGTCTATGGCTTTGGGGGCATTTTTAAACGAAACAATAAAAAAAAAAACTTTAAAAAGTTTATACAAGACTGAGTGGAGGTCAGAGCTCAACCCTTTACTTTTCTTTACTAATGATAATAATGGTAATGGTAATGAGCTGTTTCACATCTTTAATAGACTGTAAATGAAGTAAAGGAATAGATTATCACCCAAAATACTGTACTGAAACGGTACATGGAGACACAAACTGTTTAGTGATCACGATTTTTTTTTTACCTCACTTAATCATCTTATCAATAAATATGTCTCTCAGTGAATAATATACCTCCGTATCTTGGGTGTGGGCCGAGGTAGACGCAGTAATGAGGTTGCCAACAGCTCAAGGGAAACTTTAGCTACCGAGGCTAACGTCCTAGCTGCCAACTCGGCTTTTTGTTATCGACAGACGTGAGAAACCGGAACTAACAGAAGGCCCTCTCCCTTAAATCTCACCTCTTTTATTCTTCGTGCCGTTTTTCTTTG
This sequence comes from Hypsolebias martinsi, assembly GCA_031762355.1. NCBI lineage: Eukaryota > Metazoa > Chordata > Actinopteri > Cyprinodontiformes > Rivulidae > Hypsolebias > Hypsolebias martinsi. The sequence continues at coordinate 26,790,698 of JARVGQ010000116.1, read as the reverse complement.
CGATTTGCAGCTCCTGCTCGATCTTTTTCTCTAAAAACTCCTGCTTCTTCGTTAGCATCTCCTCCGTTTCGCGGAGTTTCTGGATCGCCTCCTGTGGACTCGGTCCCTTTCCTCCTTTTCCTCCCCATCCGAATATCTTGCCAAACAACGACATGTCTAACGTACAACAAAACTCTTGCTGTGAAATGAGTTGAACGAGACGGACCTCAGAAGAAATTTAAGCTTTGCTAGTCCCAACACTTCGCCCTAACCTGGAAGGATTGTTGACGTTTTTCTACTTCCTGGATAAGGCCCGATGACGTCAGTTGCTAAACAACAGAAGTGGGCGTCGCCTCCTGGCTCTCTGCCACCATCTACTGGACAAATCTTGAATCACTTGAAATCTTATTTACTGTAAACTCCTGAGCCATACAGCTGGACTGACATCCACCATGAAAAAATAAATCACAGAAAACAGCAGCTGGGGTTTATGCATTTTAATTCGTTATGCTGCTACATGATCCATAACTGCTGTTCCAATTATTGTCCACTACAGTATGCTAATTTTAAGTATTTCTATGTACATGTATGAGTATCCAATGGGGATTACACTGTTGTAACACTATAGATGTAGGTGATCAGAAGTATTTTCTTTTAAATGTAGTGTACAGGTCAGTCCTTAGACATCCATGACCAAGTGTCTCTGCTTGTGAACCTCCTTCAGGCAACAGAAAACATTTTTTTCTTAAACAAGTTCATGGGGATGGTCTCACAACCGCAGAGCCAAACAGGGAACAAAAAATAAAGGATGGTTAAAAATGAAACACACAAACATAAATCCATCATAAATAAAACCAAGACTCAAGATGGTCCATTCTTAGAAGACAACTACTGCTTTACTTTGCTAGCGCTTAAGAACAAAACACTCAATCCAGGCCATTTCATGCAGGCTGTGGAGTGCATGAAGTATTTCAGAGCGTCTGAGTATTACAACAGAATTATTCTGTGATTAAACACAGAACGAGTAAAGAACAGTGACTTACTAGGAGACTAAATTAATTTGGGCAAAAATAGACAAGGTAGCCGAGACTTTTTATTACATACCATGTTTATTAAAACTGTATAAATTGGTCTGCATGACCGGCCGTGGATTTGAAATTTCGTGTGTAATCGTTGGAACTTCAGCTTTTCGATCAGCGTGCAGCATAAATTTACAACAATAAACTTTTGTTTATTAATTCACAATTTTATTAGTGGCCCAAAAATGGATTTTAAGCATGTTTACACAGATTTCTTAGGACTGGACAGCAACCGAGATCGTTAAGTCTTGATCGCGAGTTTCAACAAGCAACCCCGTTTTTTTCTGGATACAGGAAAACTGTTCAAATTACGTTTTGTTTTATGCCAACCCTCTTCCCTCGTTTTACATTTCATCTTATCCAATCTTCTCACATAAAAACCTACACTCAGACACATCGGCACTCCTGCAGAAAGCATAATTAACAAGACACACACCAGCAGCTTCTACTGGCTCATTTATACAGTATACATATGTATATATTTATATAATTTGACCACAAACTGTTTAGAAGACGATACATTAAGTTTGCTTAAAAAAATAAAATCAAAAAGGTCTTTCACTGATCAGTTTTGTTCACCTCTCTTGGTACATTATCAGTGAGTGGAAGAAACATGAAATTAGACACACGTGAGTGAGGATCTTTAAAATCTTGGAATCAATGAAACACTAAACATTCAGCCAGTGTGATGCCACTTCCACACTGATAACTGTTACCTGTGCAAGCTGGGGAAGACCATTTAGGAAGGAGAGGACGGAAAACAGATCAAAAGTCATGATTATTGAACAAAAAAGAAACGAGAAAAAAAAAAAAAACAGGCTTGTGACAGAAAAAGCTCACCCTCGTGCTTTAACTTGGGACTGCTTTCCTTCGTTTTCTTTTTACACCTTCAGTGATTTCTCATCCAAACATGCCACCATATTGTATTGCCTTAAATATTAAAGAAAACAAGGAAACAGATTAACATAGACCCAGGAGACATCCCCGCTGACGTCATTGGTACGTGCCCTTCGGAGCACCGCGTCCGTCCGTCCGGCCGTGCTTTGTTTGTCTCTACAGGACCAGCTTGCCAATGATGGCTCCAATCACAAAGAAGAGCAAGCATAATGCCAGGATGTGAGTGCTCAGGCATTCATCCTTCGTCATGGTCACCATGGTGTTAGAGTGATGAGAAGACACTGGTGTCACCTTTCTCTTCCGCAGACCGTCGTCCTCCTGTGTGGAGCACGAGACAGATGCTCAGAACACAAACTCCCTGAGATGTGAGTAAATGCTCTTTAGCCTGAACAGCGCTCAAGTTGCTCTTCTCACAACTTGAATCATACAACCCCCCCCCCCCCCACACACACACACGCATTATATTCAACTAAGCTTTCCCCCATCTGCCCTTTGTGACCTTCAAACTGCAGTCTGAGTGACAGTTTCATAAATGTAGAATCAGACAGCGAGTTTGAAGACAATCGGTGAGTAGAACTGCTCACACTTGCTAACTGGGAACGAGAATCATTTGCCACCAAACTCTATTAACTGTTTGTTAATGTTGAGTCAAGACCCTCTTTTTTATTTGTAACCAGAATGGATCAGTGTCACACAAGAACACAGACAAACGGTTATGAACGGTCAAAGGTTAAGATGCTGCACTCAGGCAAACAGTTTCAGGTGATTTAATCTCCCACTCAGCTACGTACCCATCAGAGACTTTTTTTTTTTTTTACCTTTGAGGACAGCCCAGCTTTGATTGTTGGTTAAAGTCAGATTAAAAGTTGTAAACGGCTGATGTAAACATGTCTTTCAATTACTTGATTCACTGATGGATTATTCAACGGAATACCAGATTAGTGAAGTATCTGATAACTGCAGCTCTTGTTGTGTAAAATTAAATGGAAAAAAACATGTTTTCATTTGTATTTACAACAAAGATGGAGCACAGCTTCTTATTAGTTTGAGTGCGTCTCACCCTGATTTGTTTGTTTTCTTCCCGTAACCTCTGCACCTCCATCTGCAGCTGCTTGCACTCCTCCATGATCTTCTTCACCTCCCCGTCATCCAGCGAGGCGCTGGCTGACTTGGGCAGCGCAGAGTTCTCGGTCTTAACAGAGGTAGAGGAAAACACGGTTTTGACGCTTTCACTCTCATGCTGCGGAGAGAACGAGGGTGGGGCAATGGGTGGGATGAGAGTGGAAACGGTAAATAAAGAGACGTACACACGTGACTGAGATACAAGTACAAATATAAAATAAACCGTGTAATGGATGGCACAGGATGGACTGAACAATGATACTGAATACATAAAAACCTTTCACTGTTATTTCTTTTGACATAAACTTCAAGTTGACAAAGACTGTGATATAAGATGTAATAAATCTATAGTTGTGACAAAATGAGACTATCATGCTGAAAAGAATGCTTATGATGGCCAGTAAACAAATGATTTGAGTTTAAACCTACAGTTTTGTCATTTTCTAGAGGCATTTCAAATGTACATCTCAGCTTTGAATCCATCAACTCTTCGGGCTTTGCCTCCTTCCACTGCAGACGAGAACAAGAAAAGACAAAGATGAGGGTTTGGTTATACTGCAGCAATGCCGTGTAAGCATCACAGTAGGTAACAAGCATCATATAAATTATAGGTCAACAGGTTACCCTCAAAACATACAATTCTATTTATTTTTTTTACAAAATAAAATAATGAGATGCCTAAATCAATACTTACAACTCCTTCCATATCAGTCATGTCTCTGGGAGCCAGCATGGACTGCACCATAAATTTATGTTTACTCTTCTCATTGGGGTCGTAGTCAAAAGGCTGTAGCATAACTGTGGAGGAGCAGAAAAGATGGGGTTCACACGGCTTCCAAACATTTAAATATCCATCAGATTTATCATATACCTGACAGAAGTCTTGCACCTAAAGGGTCTCACAGCTTTCAACGTTGATTCAAAATAAATAACAGAGAAAGGGCCTCACACGTCACATAAATCTAAATATTCAAGTAAAACCATTCTTACTGGGGGCTATTTATTAGATTTCCTCATTACAAATTAACTTGTAGTTGTAACAGAGACATTTTTAATAATAAAAAAAAAAAAATCTGTGTGTGGTTTCTGAACAGGAAGGAGTCGCCTGTTTCTGCAAAGAATCAGAGCTTAGTGATTTCAAAGCATCATCTCAGGTGACAACAGCTATTTAAATGATGGAGGTTAAATTATTTATTTTAGAGCTGAAACACAATACAAGCTGGCTAACAGAACAGCATGGCTGTTCTATAACTGGATGCACAAATCCGATTACGTAGATTTTATTGCCCCAATTGCAGTATGTAAGAACATAAATCAATTCTGCAGTGCTCTTTCAGAGTAAGATGATCGGTAGGTGCATCATTCTGCTCCACCGTCTACATCTACTCAATCTAAAACAAATAAAGGCAAGACATAACCAAAATAAACTCTGATCACATCTAGTTGTTTGCATTGGAAACAAACACAAATAATAATAATCAATGTTGCAGTTCATAACAAAGATAGTTACAAACCGGAGACATTTATGGAGGTTCCCGGATCAATGATGCCACTGTTCGGGCGCACACAGTATCTGCGAGGTGCGGTCGTCTTGACTTTGAAACACACATTTCTGTCTGTGGGGTTGGTGAGCTTCAGCGTGGCGGTGACAACATCTGTAAAAGGGCCTGAGGAGGACAAAGAGAAGTCCCATGACTCCAGGTTCTGCAACTCTGCTAATTCTCCAACACTCCATCTTGACTTGCATAATATTCGAAGAGGTTTTTGCAGTTTAATCCACAGCTCGTTTTTTAAAAAGTGCATGCACATAATCAGGTGTGTGGTACCGGTATATGTGAGGCACTTTACAGATCTTCCCCTTGGAAAAAATGTAAACCAAACATTAAAACTGAAGAAAGAACAGCAACATGTGCCCCACCCTCAGCAAAAAGTACTAAATGACCTTTAAGCTACTGATGTTTTCTTTTTTGTGGCATTGTAATCTTTTAATCCCATCAGACCAATCACAAGTTTTAAAACTTCAGCAAGAAGTGTTTAATTCTTTTGCCACTAAAGCTCGATATTAGAGATACGCTTTGAACGACGGGCGGCACGGCGGCTCAAGTTGGTAGAGCTGTTGCCTCTCAGTGAAGGTTGTTGGATCGAATCCCGTCAGGGGACCATGTTCTCCCTGTGCATGCGTGGGTTTTCTCCAGGTACTCTGGTCCTCCCAAAGACCAAAAACATGAGAGGCTGATAGGTGTGAGTGTGAATGGTTGTCTTTGTCCTGTGATGGGACTGGAGACCTGTCCAGGGTGTCTCTCCCCCCCCCCCCCCCGACCCAATAACAGTGGTTGTATACATTTTCTATCGGCTCATCTCAATACAGTATTCAAGACTGTGCAATCATCAATCAGAGTACAGCCTTTTATTACTGTATTTCTGTGAAGACTGGACATCGTTTGACTCACTTCTAAATCGGTTGGATAAAGAAAACATTTACTATTTGCGGCATTCGGCCTGTGGTTTCCGTTTAGGACACAGAAAAGCTAAGGATTGTGAGTTTGGAGTAAATCTCTCAGACGTTTCTAGCTTAATTTGTTGTTGGGGGGGAAAAGCATTGTAATGAGGCTGAGTAATGACTCGCAGATTGTAGAAAATGCTAGAAATGTCGCTTCTAGACAGGCGTGTTGTTGCCGACAGTAACCACCAGAGTATGACTAAATGTAGTCTACATAAAGAGGGTTTCCCAAACTGAGATATTGAAAGACGAAGTAAATAAAGAGAGAATTGGGAGTAAATGACACGTCGGGCCTGCCCTGACGCTGCAATGACAGACAGCTTCGATTAGCTAAACGCTAACACGGTTAGCTACAGTCATCGCACACGGAGCGGATTCTCCGGACCGAAACAGTTTAGACTTATTATTTATACATTTTAAAACATCATAAAGCTAACAGCGCAGCAGCGAAGCCAATCAATGGGGGATACAGAGATCCGCAGCTAGCAGGCTAACGGCTAACGTCAGTGATCCAACCACGGCCCCGAGCTCCGCCTCAACGTTACCTCGGAATTTCAGTTCGTGTTGCGGCTCCAGCACCAGGACTTGTTCTGGTCTGGCCATGTCCCACAGCTTCTCTGTACCTGTCGTGACGGCGGCGACAACTAAAAATACCGCTGGTGGCCCGCAGGGTCGAGCAGCTGGATCCTGATGGAAATAAAAGCAACTCAGTTGTTCTGTGTTTTTCAACGGAAAGAGAGGAGATTAGCTAGCACATCCGACAACACTCGAAGTGTCAGGCTGAGTGAATCCGACAGCTGGAGGTTAGCCCTCGCTGCTAACTCTGCTAGCAGGCGGAAAAGTTAACGCGCATGCGCGCTGTATCCTAGACTTTAAAGCTTGCTCAACGTTTGTCGCATGCGCACATGTATGCAAACATTCATACGTATTTTTCATTCAACCTTTATTTAGGCAGGTTAATCCCACTGAGCCTCGAGGACTCATTTACAAGAGAGACCTGTTTTCAACAAAGAACGATGACAACAGTGACAACAATAGACAATCATAAGAGAGGCATACAGATGTTTTTTCCTTCTGTGTGATGTCTCTCTTGTTTATAACTTTGTTCTGTGTTCATGGCATCCTGTTGCCCTGAGAGCTGTGCTTTAGTTCAGCTGCCTGAAATAAATATGCATGACTTCAGCCTGAAGTTTCATCCAAACTTGTAATGTGAGCCTAAAGCAGGAGGTACACGTAAGAAAAACTGCCCTCTGTTCATTCTCGGGAACGTTTTACAGCTTCTATCAAAGGCCCCTTTACATTTTCTGCCAGTATGACGGGTTTGGTTGACGTGTTGAAAACCAGACTCATGAATCATGGCATATGTATGTTTGTATGTATGGGTGTGCACTTGATGCCCCGGGGGTTTGTGCACACTGCCAAGGTTAGAGGCACAGACATGGCTTATGACGAAAGAAGGGCGTACATGCAAACGCTTAAGAGGAGGGTCAGTATCTAGAGTATTTGTGTCTCCCAAGGACATAAGGAACCAGTGTGAGACGGAACAGTGAGGAGCTGTATCGTGGGATAAGTACAGGTTGGACGTAGCAAGAGGTAGTTAAGTGGAAAAGACTAACAGATGCTGGGGCTAGTTTACTCAGGGGGGAAGGAGCCTCACCACAGCCAGAGCACTGACACCCCCAACAAACGCATACATGCACGCACACAGTGAAAGTACAACTTCACTTCATCTTAAAAAGCAAGTGCAATATCTGACAAACGGTTTGAATTTCTTTGCGCTATTCTGACATTTGATGTAGTTTAGACGCAAACCTGGACCTCTTTGTAAAAACACAAAATATGAAAGTAGCATTTCTTGAAGAAAGACATATTGCCAACCATATAGCGTGCCAATGTTTTAAACAAAATCTTGCCTTATCTGTCAGTATTTGGTATGGAGGTAACTTTTAGATACTACCGTCTTAATTTTTAATTCTGTAAACCCGTTCTGCTCTACCCAGATTAATTATGTATGGTGGCCAACTCGAATCAGTTTGACTCGTAAAGTTAAGCAGTCAATCAACGAGCCGTCCATCTATTATGTTTACCTGCTTTTTCCTTTTCAGGTCGTGGGGGGTCACTGGTGCCCATATCACTGTGCGAGAGGCCGAGGACACCCTTAACAGGTCACAAGTCCATCACAGGGACACACAGAGACAAACGAGACGAATAGCTCTCTCTCCCACATGGGGACAATTTAGAGTTACAATCAGTCTGACATGCATGTTTTTGTTCTGTGGGAGGAAACCGGAGTATCCGTAGAAAACCCACATATGCATGGAGAGAACATGAAAACTCCACAAGGTCCCCGGCTGGGATTTGATCTAGTGACCTTCTCACTGAGACCAACTGAGCCACCATGCCCATCAATTAACCAATAGGAAATTAATTTGGGGGATGCTAAAGGGTGGAGACAACTTTGAGTTTGAACTCCGACCTCTGAGTTCTTATGGCAGCACCGTGTGGGCTTGTTGCAAGTTACAAAACAAGTAGAATTTGCTCTTTGTCATGCTCCTCCATGACCATGCTAACTAATATAGGCAATACAAGCTGGACAAAACTTGAATGTTTACGCTGCCCTCAGGCCCAGGCCTCCCTCGCAAGAGATCTGTAATCTCAGTGGGATTTGCCTGGATTAATAAAGGATAATGAAAATAAATGAAGCTGATGAGAATATTTTGTGCTGCTTTGTATGCATTCGAACACTGTAGCAACATACACATGAAGGCCAGTTTTGAACACTCAGCCCAATTTGCCACAATAGCAACATGCTAATACTAGCACCTAAAACGCCATCAGCTTTGATTTTTTATAACTTTTTTATTGCATTTTCACCTGTTGTGTTAGCTCAAACACATTCTCCAAGCACTAACCAATATTATGTGTATTGTGCATAATGTTACACTTGTTTTTTTGTTTTTTACCATAAAGTGATTTTGAAAAGAAACCGTCCATCATTAAACAGAGGTGGAGGCCTCCGGGTTCAACTGTCCCCCTCTTACAATGCTGTTATT
>JARVGQ010000116.1:26758666-26773915 GCA_031762355.1 Hypsolebias martinsi | reverse complement strand
CAGGTGGTAACCCAGGAGCTCCAGACCAACCACTCAGCATCTGCAAGGTGAGTCTACCACAAAACACAGACCTAACACTCTGCTGTTTTCTGCCTTCTGGTGACACCATCCACTCGTCCATCCTACAGCAAGTTCTGTTAGCATGTTAGCTCGTGCACCTCTGGTCCAGCTCCGCTGTTTTCTGCCGTCTGGTGACACCATCTACTCGTCCATTCTACAGTAAGGTCTGCACCTTTTGTTTATGATGTAAAACTGCCCTCCTAACCTCTTCTGCTCCAGTCTGCTTGTACAGTAGTAAGTTTCCACTGAGTGCGTCAAGCTACTCTCCCCCCTCCCTCCTGTAAGTTTCCACTGAGCGTGTGTCAAGCTCCCCTCTCCCTCCTGCTCCCTCCTGTAAGTTTCGTTTCAGTACAGTATATTCTGGTGTAAAGTCGCATAAACGCTGTAACTTCAAAGCAATGCTTTTCAACAGGAGCGTGTTCGTAAAGTCGAATCGCCATAAGTCGAGACCACCGTAAGTTGGGGACTACCTGTACATTTATTTAAACTTCATTATTCATTATACCTAAATTACAAGTAGTCCTCGGGTTACGACGGTCTCGTCTTACGACATTTCGACGTTACGACGCATCTCCCTTATTCACGTTATGCGGCTACGTCGGTTTTGTGTCGTTTTTACATCGGTTTTACGTCAGTTTTTACGTCGGTTTTACGACAGTTTTACGACGTTAGATGTCGTAACGCAGCAGCGCAGCGGCGGAATAATACAGTATGCGGTGCAGCGACGGAGGAATACAGTACTGTACGGAGGAGGACGGCGTCACTAGCATCTCAATAGGCCATTAGCCCTTCATTATGGCTCCCAAAATGCAAGGAGGTCTCTTCTGATGGCAGTGCATCGAGGAAAAGGAAGGCCATCACCATGGACTTACATCAAAAATCGGTTTACGCGCTTGGTAAAACAGGTACGTCACATGTATTTACGTACGTTCCGACACATCAAATTCGGTTTACAATGCAGCATGAGAACGGATCTACGTCGTAAGTCGAGGACTACCTGTGTGTGTGTGTGTGTATATATATATATATATATAAAAATACATATATATGTGCATAAAACTTGTATTTATATACAGTACAAAGTAATTTTTTTATGCTCTTTTGCATTTATTTATTGTTAATAGGCTTCTTGATCCGGGAACTGAGTCTGAATTTGTACCATGAACATGTAAATGTGAGCTGGTATGACAATAAAAAAATCCTTGAATATTGCTTTATGCTGGGCTATTGGTAAGAAGGAGTGATTATTATTATTGTTTCATATTGGCTACTTAGTTCCCCGCACCCCCAAATGTTAACTTAGGCTACACTATGTTTCTTAGTCGGTGACTAGGATGCGTGAGAGAAGTGGAACATGCTTTATTCACACAAGAAGAGCTGTTGGTAAGGCAGGTCTTTTTGTGCCATTATCTCTTAAATAGTTATTGAATCAAGTTATTACTTATGTAGGTAAAACTATATATTAATCAACATGTTAAAATACAAAAGAATGCAGGAAATGGCATCTACCTTGTTCAAAAATTTCTGGGGGAGGACTCCCAGATCCCGCCACTAGTGTGTGTCCCCCCAACCCTCATTACAAATGCTTCTGACACCAATGGCCACCATGTTTTTCAAGCCAAAAAACACTGACAGAAACTAGAGTCTAAGTATCCCTAAAGGGCATATTCTAGAATCACTCCTGATGTAGTGTTATAATTACATGATTTTAATAATAATAGGTCGTGATCTAAAGTGGGCTATTCTGAGGTGAAACTCCAGGGCTGAAACTTGAGTCGCACTTCGGCCCTGCTTCTTCTATTCTGTTTGATTTATAGCCAGAAAAAGATGCATTTTTTTAAGCTTTAAAAAATATTGTTTTCTCATGTCCACAGCCTAACACTGATTGTACATTATTACTTAATGTACTTAGTACATTATTATGAAAGTACCTACACTGGTAACACTTGGTAGTGAGGCAGCTGTTACCTGTTACCCACACAAACCTTCAGTGAAACAGTGTCAGCTCAGCCAAGGCCCAAATTCAGTAGGGATGCACAATATTATTGGCATGGTATCGGCTGATATTAACGTTAAATTTCAAAATCAGACATCGGCCATTCCCTTAAAATAACTTGCCGATATAAAAGGCGCTGCTTTTGCCTGCAGCAGCAGCACAACATGATGATGTTGCAGTGGCAGCACAATGCGATGACATCACATGATTTATGGACTACGTTGAGCCTCGCTACATCGTCCGCAGTCTGAGATATTTTTCCAATGTAACATTACTCGAGTTACAAACCGTAATTTCTAATGTCATTGAGAAGCTAATAGCCAATAGCAAGACTTGCTGAGTGAGTTTTACCACAGACACTTGGATGTTGTGTTAGCCCCGTTAGCATGATTAGTCTTACGGAACAAAGGATAGACAAAATCTTTTAACTTAAAAAGGCTGTCCATCATGCACATGCGTGCATCCCACACTGCAGCTAGAAACCTGGAACAAGCCTCCACAAGTGAGACAGCATCACAGGTGACTAATGCTAATAAATAACATTTAACACTTCATTTAATATAAGTTAAAGTGCTATGCATATCATATGGCTGTTACTGAATATGTCACCAGCTCTTACAGCTGTTGCACAATTTTTGTAGCAAATATGCCTAAATAAGGGGACTATGTTCTGACAAAGGAAAGTATATAAAAATATCGGTATCGGTTATCATCGGCCAAATAAGTTTTAACATATCGGCATATTGAATATCAGCCAAAAATTCAATATCGTGCATCCCTAGTTGTTTGAACAGTTTTTTTTTTCTTTTTTTTTTCTTTTGTTTCAGAAAAAAATAAAGAAACAAAAGTATTTTTCCTGTTTATTTCCACCACTACCATATTTTCTAAGGCCTGGAAAAATACTAAAGAGCCCAGAATTAGACAAAAGCCTGGCAAATGGACCCGTATAAAGAGCAATAATAGAACTCAGTACCATCAGATACTGACTTTTGGACTTACTGCTGACAGAAGTTTGAACAATCAGAGGACACAGCAACTAATACTTCCAAAAATCATTATGTACACCACTTGGAGAACCATTCATGCTTCCACAATTTCTCTGTGCCAACAATTTGGGTGAAGTTCGTTGCAGGTCAAAGTAAAATACAAGAATGGATGTATTTTTATAAACTAAATAAAATGGAAAGAAAAAATGTTCATACGCTCAATGATAAAATAAAAGTCTTGTGCTTTGCACATAATTCCAACTACGACTAAACCTGAGGTTGTAAATTTTAAATTTAAAGATTAGATTCTGTATATAGATAAAACTGCTCACCATCGTCTGGTGTGGTGTAACGAGCAAATTCAGGGAAGTATTCCTCAATTTTGGATTTCCCTGCTATCACTTTATCTGCAAGCAGGTCCTGTTTGTTTAGGAACAAGATGACGGAGATGGTCCTCAGCCACCTAGAAAGCAAAAACAAAACATTTTGAATTAAAAATCACATTCAAGTGTCAAACTGTGCCTGAATGTCAGACACCGTGTGTAACTATTCCTGTATCTCCCTTCACCTGTTGTTCCAGATGTTCTTGAAGAGGTTGAGAGCCTCCTGTAAACGGTTGGTCTGATTGTCCTCTCGGATCACCATGTTGTAACTGCTACTGGCCACCACGAAGATGATGGCCGTTACATCTGAGGACAAGGAGTGAAAGCCGTCAGAGTGATAACCACATGAGCCGAGGGAAGCGAGAGGAAGAAGAACGAACAAAGTTACCGTTAAAGCACTGAATCCATTTCCGGCGTTCGTCTCTCTGACCACCAACATCAAACATGCTGCATAGGACAAGAGACACTGGTGTAAATGTATGCAATACTGCCATCATCTGGAGACATTTCTCCAAGAATCAGCTCACTTAGGTTTGTACAGTATTTTAAGGCAGCAGGCCATTAAAAAAATGTGCATGAAAACACAATTTATTTTCCTTTTATTACTTACTGGAAATTAACTTTGTCTACTTGGAATCTTGTCTCAAAGATCCCTGAAGTGAGAACTCTGCAGCGAAGCAAATCCTGTGAAAATGACAGTTTCAGAAAGTCTTTAGGATCTAATATAAAGTAAAATATTGAGGTTAACACTTAAATATGGGCTAATTTTTACACCGCAGTCGTCCTTCGCCATATCGCGGTTCACTTCTTGTGGCTTCACTATATCGCAGGTTTTTTTAAATTGTGCAGTGCTGTACATCTCATGGTCATCATCTTCATCGTCAAAGTGTTTAAGAGCATATATAGAGTTTACAAGAGAGTGGGAATGTCTTGATCCATGCCTGTGTGTTCACCACGCCCACCTGCTCTGCTGTGATCACCATAATTCTTCTCACCTGGTGGCTGTGGCATTTAGGCGCTCCCCTGTTCTCTATCCGGTGACGAATTATTGAAAGCCTTGCATGAGTAAATACCCACCAATTATTTTCTGCTCCTGACTGATCCACACATCCTGAATAAGTTTCTTTGCCCTGGATTTTCTCGTTTCACCTTGCCCCTGTTGGGACTCCTGCCAAGCTTCTGATTTCTGGACATCAACCTTTGGACACCAACCTCCTAGTACTGCCTCAACCTCACATAGTAGTTTGAAGCCCATCTCCATGTATGACTCTTACCTGCTCTCTGACCAACCCACTGAGCTCTGGACAGTGGACAGATCCAAACTAAGCAACAACCCCACTTGGGACTCTGCTCTCATGATGACATCACAACTCTTCCTCAGACTTTCTAATGCATTTCCACAGACGTGTGCTGACCCCACCTGCCTTTTCATAATAAAGTGTATTGATCGTGCTCTGTGTCGGGCTGAATTTTTGGGTCCTATGTTACATACATACATACATAAATTAGCTGCTCCAGCATATAAACTGCAGTACAAAGTGTGAGAAAAAGTACGGTAGCGGCTTGTACACCGACAATGACGGTAGCTAAACGTCACCTCAAAGCTAAAACGTGTAAAAGCTAGCTAAAAGCACAAAAAAAGTTAGCCAAATGCTACAAGTAGCAGAAAGGTAACTGATAACTGAAAGTACTGAAAAGCTAGTTTTTGATTTTATGGTTTGTTTGTGTTAGTTTACAGCACTTCACAGATTTTCACCAATCGCGGGGGTCTCTGGATCGTAACCCCCATGATAGGTCAGGGGTCACTGTATGTAAAAATTTCAGCTCCCTCCATAGCTTTATTTATTAGAACAAGGGAAAAACTGGCTCATAGCCCAAGCTAATATTTATTTTTATCTTTGTTTTGAAGCCAACTTGGTGTTTAAGAAACTAAAAATGATTCATTCTTTTAAATATTTTGAGTTTGTTAACTTCTGATTCTGATGGGTATTAAAAGAGCATCAAAGCTCCAAGATTTTGCCTTTTTACTCATAAAGGAACTGTTTGAACTTAATCTGAACAAGATCTTTGAGCTTGTTTTAAATTCAAATGATGATTTTTGTAAGTTCAACTGTTTTGTCACAAATTACAGACCACAACTTCAAAAACAGTCCAGCTTGAAACGGCTCAAAGTGAAATGTACCAACCTGATCAGTTGGAGTGTAGTCATTCTGTTGCACAATGTCGATCTTATCTAGAAAGCTGAAGAGACACAAAAGGTAAGACAACGGTGACAGACATTCATGCACGTTGCTTAACTTGAGGGCTGTAGTGCAACTTGCACATATGCAAAAAACAAAAAGCATTAATTCCAAATATGACATTGCATTTCCACACGGGGAGAAGTTCAGTCATATTTACGTGGGTTTTTGTAAAAGTTTAATAAATATTGTATTTATTTCAACAGCTCATTGAGCAGTATCAGTTTGACGATAACAGTTTCATTCTGACCCAGCTGACGAGCAAACCGCTAACCCAAATGCAGCCAAGACTGAAGTGGATTGCTGTCATCTTGAACCAGCTCTATTTAAAATTGCACAGCAGTTCATGAAAACACTAGTTTTTTAAATGCATTTATTTTGGCAGAGATAATTTAACTGTCCTGTCAGATTTGACCTCTGGCTGCCACAGAAGTGCTGCATGTCCCACTGTTGGTTGTAAATAACTACAGATCTATGTAACTATCCAAGACAGGCAAAATCAGTGATGATATTAAGATTTAATATGGCTTTTGCATAAACCACCTTGAAATTTTTACGACTGTTTTGAGCTGAGTTGTTTTACGATGGCAGCAATCCACTCAGATGTTCATCAGTTTCGTCAGACTTGAAACATTTCTCAAACAGAGGACATTCAAGAAACTTTTTACTCAGAAACCCATGTCATTAGGACCACACTTTTCTTTGAAACACCCCCCAAAAAGTCAATATAAGTACTGTATTTTTCACTGCATAAGTCACACCTTTTTGCATAAATTTGCATGCCCTGCGACTTATACAGTGAAGCAAATTGTGTTGTTTTTTTTCGTCTTACCCATAATCATTCTGGCATGGAAAATATTGAACAATACCATTTTCAGCCACTAGAGGCCGCTCGAGTAAGCCAAGTGTCTCATTAAAAGGTAAAAGTGGCTATTAATGAGACACTTGGCTTGCCATAAAAAAACACCTTCGTCTCACTCTGGAACTCCTGAAGTAAACATCAAATCAGCTGCATTTTCCAGCGTTGCCCAGGCGAAATGCAGCTGATTTGACCATTAAAGTACATTTATTAAGGAAAAGTTCAACGGAGACACTCCTTTACTATAATGTTGAGCAAACAAATAATTATTTTTAGGTGGTTATCTTGGTAAATTTAAAAGAAATGCGCAGCGAGTCCTCCCTCTGCATGCTCCTGTAGCCACGAATCGGCAGCCAATCAATTTTTGACACAGCACTGGCCCACGTTTTTGGGTTGTCAACGGTGACGCATAATAGATGCAACTTAAAACGGCGAATCGATGCATTTACGTTTTTTTCCCACTTTATTAGACATATTTAGACTGATGTGACGTATACGGTGGCAAGTACGGTAATTTACATGTTTGCTATCATGTGAACATAGCAGGTGAAATAATAGCATGCAAACACCAATTGTATTTTGTTTTATACAGATAAATCCTCCTTACTGATTCATAAGAACCAAAAACAACTAAAGAAACGGTCAGATATGTCAAAAAACTAAATGCAGATGAAACCAGATGTTTAAATACACTGCATAAAAGGACACCATTATATTCCTCATTGTCTGACATAAAATCAGACCAAATATTTTCAGTTTCAAGTCTGTTAGGATTCCCAAATTAAATGCCCAAATAAAGAGATATATTTTTTTAATTACTTTCTTCACAGTAACAAGTTGATGTACACTAAGATCACTAAACCTTCTAACAGTTTGGGGAAAGCCCAAATGACGACACTTTTGGTAGGTTAGTTCACGCCCGAGTTAATTCGAGGCACACCTGTGGATACATTCATGGCACACCTCAGTCACGCTGCTGCTTTGTGTGGGAAAAAGTCTAAAGAAATCAGCCAAGATATCAGGAAGAGAACCGTCGACCCCCACAACTACAGCCATCTTTAAGAGTATAATTTCCTGAAGAGCCTGAAGGTGTCAGGCTCATCTGTTAAAAAAAAAAATGCGTTTAACAAATAAAAACAATTCTGGCAATCCAAACAGGCATAAAACAGGACAAGTTTAATCTGGTTTAATGTCGGACTGGGAGGGAAAAACTGGTTATGTCTTTTTATACAGTGCCGGTAATTGTCTGGTTACAACCGAACATGTGCAAAAAAGGGTTTCACAAAACCAGGAGTGATTCTGATGCACATGTTCAGAACAATCCAGATCTCCTAAAATGAATAAATAATCTGACCGTTTTTGGACTTAAAGCAGGGGGGGCTCTTTATAAAACCATGAATCAAAAGGAAGAAGAGAGGCAGAATGAAAGCGTCTGACATTACGGAGCAGATTTCAAAAATAGCTCCCCAGCGCCCTGGCCTGCAGCGCGGTAACCATGGAGACCCAACTACAGGCGCTATTAATAGTCTATCAGCTCCCAATCTTGTGCAGCTGGAGTTGCTCAAGAGAGAAGACAGACGGATGGGGAAACCGAAGGCAGGAGGAGGAGGAGCGAAAGAAAACCAAAAGCAGGGTGAGTTTGTGTTTTTGTGCTGGAAGTGTGCGCAAGAAAGGGGGAGGGAACCAAAACGGCGGACTGAACTATCTCATCGATATGAGGGAGATACAGGGAGAGATTTTATCCGTCTTTAAACTCCTAAAACAGCAAACTAATCAAAAAATCCTAATGGAAACTCACCAGGAGTAAGTTAAGGATCAAAAGCAGTCGAGGCTGCAGGTTTGCTGCACCGAAGGTTTCCTCCTCAAACACCCCCCCGCTCCTCTAAACATCCTCTTATCTGTGGATGACTCAGCCTCGGCCATGTTTGCTCCTAAACATTACAATCTGCTGCCGTTTCATGACCTCTTCACTGCATTTGTTTTGGAAATCTCTTTTAAACACTGACAAAATCGGCTCTGAATAGTTACAAACAAACCCAAGTTAGTATTTAATTTAAATAGATTTATATGAAAATGTTTATGCCGGATTGTTCTGATTTAGACCACAGTTTTGAGATTACTATCATGCTCCGAAATCATCAACAAAAAGAAATATATACCAACTGAATATTATTCCAGTAGGCCCAAATAATTTATCTGAATCCCGTTTGATGGGTACAAAGTGTTGAGAGGCATCATTCAGCTGCCACTAGATGTTACTGGAGAGCCCCATTTTTAAAGCAATTTTACGTGAACAGTTTTAAACTGAGGTTATTTTGTTTCTTCTACTGGGTCGATTCATATTTCTTTAAAGTAATTTTGAAGTTCATAAATGACACTGAACAGCGCAGCAAACCCTGAAAAAAAGTGTAAAGCGGGGTTGCAGCTGTCTCAACAAAACATCTGACACGGGTCAAAAAACATGTCGACAAGGGCAGCAAATTACTGCATCTCTCACAACAAACTTATGAAACTCAGTAAAGCTGTTTGAAGTCGCTCTCAGTCATAATCACAGCACATTACTCGCACAACAGATAGGTTTTTAGTTTGTTACAGAAATGTTAAGATATTAAAATAAAATAAAAAGCTTGACACCTTCCATCGGAGTAAACTTGGGTTGTCTTTTACGTTGCTTCAAGTTTTAAAATGTAGTTCTCTATTGAGGAAAGGTGCATCTACTAACGTCATGACAAATAAAGTTCTATTAACGTACTTTCCAGACTATATGGCACACTTAAAATCCTTTAATTTTCTCAAAAATTGACAATGAGCCTTACCGTATTTTTTGCTGTATAAGTCACAGTTTGGTTTTTTTTTTTTTTTTGCATAATTTGCATGCCCTGCAACTTACAGGCTGAAGTGACATATTTATGGATTTTCCCCCATATTTATAAACCAATTTTCTGGCTGAGATATGACTGTTATCATTCATTCAGACTGAAAAAAAGAATTGAGCAGTACAATTGTTAGCCACTAGATGGCAGCAGAGTAGTAGGCATGCTGTTGTATCATGTAATAGGTAAACATGGCTATAATGATAAATTCAAAAAAGTTCAAAACAAAAACAACTGGACTTTATTTATTATACTGTATTTTATACTTTATTGTTTTTTGTCTTGAACTTTTTGAATTTACCATGTCCTGGATGACAGAGAATATTCACCAGCTATTAATAACACAATCGGCTTGCCATACACCCACCTTCGTTCTGCTCGCTGCTTGGAGCAACCGTCAAATCAGCTGCAAATCACCCCAGCAAAATGCAGATAATTTGACCATTAAAGTGCATTTATTAAGTAAAAGTTCAGCTGAGACACCTTTACTATAATTTCGAGCAAACAAATATTTGTTTTAGGTGCTTTTCTTGTTAAATTTCAAAGAAACGAGCGTTTCTCCTCCTTTTTTCCCTCACTCTGCGTGCTTCCAGAGCACCGAGGCAGCAAATAAGTTTAAATCCAGCTTATTTGACCGTTAAAGTCCTTTTATTAAGAAAATGTTAGACTGAGACACACATTTACTATATAGTCTAGCAAAAAAAAAAAATTGTTTTTAGGTAGTTATCTTGTTAAATTTGCACAGCGACTCGTCCCATGAATCGGGTTTTGAAATGCAGCTGATGACACACCTTTATTATAATTTTGAGCAAACAAATACTTGTTTTTAAGTGTTAATCTTGTTAAATTATTGTTAAAGTCCTCCTGCCACCATTTGGCAGCCCATCGATTTTTGGCACAACACCGGCCCACATTTCCAGATCGTCAGTGGTGATGCATAATAGATGCGACTTATACGGCAAAGCAACATATTTATGGATTTTTCTACTTTTTTTTAGACATATGTGGACTGATGCGACTTATAGGGCGGAGCGACGGGTACAGCAGAAAATACGGTAATCATGTGCACCTTATGTATTAATTTTGGTTGTGCTTACTGACCTCAAACTGATTTTATGTGGTTATTGTGAACGAGTTGAATAAAATGTGACTTATCCGTTTTGTTTTGCTTAATGCACCTTACAATCCGGTGCGCCTTATAGTCCAAAAAATATGGTATAAATAATATTAGTCAACTTTAGGGCTGCTGTGGTGCTGCAGAGAAACACATTAAGCACATTACTGAAATGGTTTATTAGTCCATCGTTATTGGAGCCAACATTATTAGACAAGAAGCGTCAAAACCTGACTGAGTTAGCTTCACAGCACAGTGTCTGTTCTCTTTACTGCAACACGTGAAATATAGGTAGTAAATCTGTGAGTTATTTTCCTATACAAAAGAATTGTAAGTGATGCAGTTTAGAGGAAGTGATAAAATTAGGTTAGGTTACTTTGTACTAGGAAGCACTCATCTCCTCTGCTGACCACATCTCTGCAGGGAAAAGTTGACACTTGTTTCCTTATTGCAGAACACAATTCAGACTCACTTACCAAAAGTTAAAATACTCAAGTTTATGAACTAACACAATCAAACAGTATTAATATTAGACATGCTGATCACAGAATAAAAACCCTTAAGTGTCCGTATTTCTGACAAACATGAACGTTACAGGCGCTGAAGAAAAATGATACGCGTTTAAAAACTAGAACTAAAGCCTTCTCAAGAAGACTGGATGATCGATTTCTGTTTGAATACTTTAAAAAAGTGCCGTCATCAGAATATGGCTTAGTATCTTATCAGTTATCAAACATTTTATCCTGTCCGTAACTGGTTCATGTTTCTATTACGTCTTCATTAAAAACATTCCCACAGCGGGCACATTAGTTTGTCTCAATAACTAATCTAGAGAAACATCAGGTTGTAACTAAACAGATTTCTGAAGTCACTTCTACTTTAAAGTACCAGTAATAAAAACTATTACCAGTCACTTCTTCAAATCCGTACTAAACTTCTGCGATGACGCAGGCCATCCTGAGATGTAAAAACAAAACTGTACTGTAGAAAGAATAAAGTAGAAAACAAACGCTGTGGATTCTTGCTAACCAGTCTCTTTTGATCCGTTTCTCTCTGGGTGATGGACAGACTGGCTATAAAATTGGAAATTTAAAATGCCTGTAAGAATTTCAGTCCATCCCACAAAACTACATTTCACAAAGTCGGACTAATAAAGCACAGATAAAGTGGTTGGGAGTCAAATTATTCTGACATTTGTTTATTTGCACTCATGTTCCACAGATCCTGCAGTGACTTTTGACCTTGATATACAGTTCTGTGCAAAAGCCTTCCTTCATTCCTTTATACAGTATTTTGATTTCAGCAAGCCAGAATTTTGACAGAAATCATCTTCACCCGTGAAAAAAGTGTGTAATAAATGTGGACAGAACTGAGTGGAAAGGGTATGTCTTTGAAATGCAACCGTCAGGAAGTTACTTACTATTGTGCACAGTCAATTAGTTGATACTCATTGGATCTTTCGTAGCACGCTCGGACTCCTTCATCCTGCCACAACGTCTTTGCATGATCGTAAAACTCCTGAGGATGGACAAGGGGAAATAATTAAAAAATAATTAAAAAAAAAACTGGAGGTGACTGATCAAAGATCCAGCAAGTGTATTTAGTGTTTCTGCAGAGGAGATTTACTGTTGTCAGTGTGTTGGTTAAAAACGACAACATGAAATAAAAAGAACACACAGCTGTTTGACGTTAGAGAAAATGGAAGTTTACACACATGCCTTTGCTCGGTTAACCGGATCAACCAAATATTCTTTGAAGTAAATCTAAGACAGGAAGTGTCTACAAGTAAGAGTTGTTTTGTATCTTTGCTGTGCTCTAAATATGACAGATATTAAAGCAGACAGAAAAGACGACGCAAGGTTGTCTGTTGTCTCTGGTGTGTCTGAGGTCGCTGGGTGCACAGAGTTTTTGTTGACACCACACCAAGTGAATAATGTGCCTGGTAATGTCCGTGTACGTGTTTTTAAAGGTAAAAAGCGGTGAAAAATAAATCCGACACCCCATAACTCAAACACCAGAATGAATTAGTGACGTGGCAGCAGCATTTAAGATGCTCGCAATCGTTTATATTAGACAAACATGTTTTCTCTAAAGCTTTCTTTTTAAGTTGCAGAATAGACACTATAATCTATAATAATATATATCTATAATAATTTTATTTGCAATAAAGACTTTACGTCGACAGCACAAATTAAACAGCAAAATACTCTAGTTATAAATTATGATACATATTACTTCACATGTCGCAATGCTGTCACACAATATCACCTGCCACGCAGAACTCCATGATCGTGTGATGGCATAAGCCAAGGGTTCCTAACCCTGGTCCTTGAGGAACACCATCCTGCATGTTTTAATTGTTTCCCTGCTCCAACACACCTGATTCAGTGATTTAATTTCTTCTTCTGTTCTGCAGAAGCCTGTAAATTACCCATTAAAATCAGGAGTGTGGGAGGAGAGAAACAATCTAAACATACAGAATGGTGTTCTTCAAGGACCAGGGTTGGGAACCCTTGGTATAAGTACTGTATTCATAAAACTAACATTCACTCCTTCCAAAAGTTAATCAGTTTCAGGTAGTTAGACTAAATAATAGGTCAATACTAGACACTTTTGAAAAATTGGCCATCGGTTTTGTCTGTGTGTACGTATCCGATTACCAAGTTTGGAAATAAAGATGCAGTAGTAGCTGCTACAACCAGCAGCTTAATGTATTGTATATCAGCCAGCAGCTGCTCTAGTTCTTAAAGACTTAAAAAAAAACTCTTAACGATCAGCCTCTAATTGTAGATGTACATCCAGTGACTACGGTACTTTCTCAGAGTTTATTTAAACTTTGTCCAGCTTTTTGAGAAACATTTTGCTAATAGACAGACAAACACAGGTAATTACATTATTGCATGTACCTTTAATTGTGGCTGTCGATAACCAATAGTACAAACATCTCAAAACAAGAACAGACCTTCCTGTATGATCCAATACTTACCTTAAGTAGGGAACAAACGTTTTTTTTTCTGTTGTTCTTTAGTGGTAGAATTAGCTAATTTAGGCAAACAACATGAAGGTTAGCAACCAAAACTGATGCTATCTGATGATCACATGATTTGGCTAATTTTGACTAAATTTATTGCTCTTTTTCTAAACCAAGATGCTGATTCAAAATAAAACAAATTTTTCTATACGCTGCCACATGAAGCCCCGTTCAGCAAAGATTAAAAGTACGTATGTGTATTGAAAATTATGTGACGTGTGAGTGGAAGTGACAGTGTGTGTGTCCACGACGCCTTGAGCACACACCTCTCTTCACCCACGCACAATCCCTCATACAAATTCCAGTGACAGGCAACATACACTTTCGCCATCCTGTTTAGTAACTTGGAAACTATGCAGTGCTTGTCAAAAACAAGTCAAACAAGTAAAGCCAAGTGGGAACCGATGCTAAACAGCAATAAATAAGCACATCCCAACAGTTCAGTGCAAGTGTCACACACACAGAAGGACGATTTTGAGATTAAACAGAAGCATCAACTCAGAATGGGACAGTAAGAGTCAGAGTCTTTATTGTCATTTGCACCACATGTGGTACATGTGATGAAACAAAATTATATACACAGGGTCCCAGTTACATCCAACAATAAAATGCAAAAGAAAACATTACTAAGATCAAAGATGTGAACTAAGAAAAACACCAACTAAAAATACACTAAGCACTAATATCATAGAATAACATTACTCCAACCAGCAGCACAAACATGAGTTTGTATGAGCAGATGAACATGTACAGTATGTATCTTTGTGATGAGGTGCATCAAATCCCAACAGCGCAGTGTGGAACTGTGGGACATACTGTGTCCCGCTCTTTATGAGTTTCTTGTTTAAAAGCCCATTGGAGCAAATCTCTCAATCTCTGTCTCTGCCTGGTTTTGGCCCTGACTTGTTTTCCTAGGAGCTTCTCCTTGATCAATATGTCCTGAAACAAACGCCTCTTTAAACTGGATAAGTTTGATTCCTGCTCAAAGATCTGGATGTGTGAAATTCAGCAGGCTCAACGTTAACCACCTTTTAAACACTAATGGCACAGAGCTCGTAGAAACATCTGAAGACTTGCATGCTCTCCTTGATAAAGTCATGGAATTCAGTGCAGAAATTGGGTTCTCAATTAACCAGGCCAAGACTGAGTCAATGGGGATCAGTAAAAAAGACTTCAGCAACTGTTCATCTTCTGATTTGACTTCAGCATTGTCAGGTTGTTGCTTGAAATGCTGTGAAAATAAAACAGTGGAAAGTTATATTTATTTTGGTGGTTTGATCACATCTAATGTAACGTGTTAGACCAAAATTCATAAAGAGAATTGTTGTTGGAAAAATAAATAATAAGATATGCACTCAATTCAACAGCCCGATTTTGAGTTTCATGGATTCATTTTATCCATGAGGCTTTAAATCAGGCTGTTCAAGTGCCGTTTATGTCCAGTCTTCAATTCAGTTTATTTATATAGCGCCAAGTCACAACAGAGGTCATCTCAGGGCACTGAACAGAAACATTCATATATAAAAAATGAGAAGACTATTTATCTGAGGAGCAGACTGCTTTGAGTTTACCCTGATGCATGCTCAATAATCCAGGTAGAAAAAAAACTAAAAAAGCTAAGTCTGGTCCTCTGGACATTCAAAAAACAAAACAAAACAAAGAAAAAAAATGTAGAAACATTTCTACAATTTTTTCCCTTTGTTTTGT
>JARVGQ010000116.1:26693414-26708096 GCA_031762355.1 Hypsolebias martinsi | reverse complement strand
TATAAATCTGTAAGCATTTGCTGAATTTGTCTTTCTTGTATTCACATCCAGAGAAGAAGAACTGAAGAGTTCAGTAAATCTGATAGCAGACATGTAAGCCCCTCATCTTCTGATAAAATGTCTTATTTTCACACTTCAGTTGATTAGCATAAAGAAAGATTGCATTTAGAATTTGTAGCCTTTCTAAAATGTAACAATGTTGCTTAGTTAATATGATTTATTTCAACATTTATGACATTTTCATCATACAAAGTAGACGTACCACTTACGAAAATGCTCTCATTTCATTCCCAGCATTAAAGAAAATATTGCAAAGTTACAACAAAGGTAAGGCTTATGTCGATGCCAGATTTGAAGAAATTTGCAGCAGTTTTCTTGTATTAAATTACATTTATTGTGCTTTCTTTGCAAGCATTTAGGAGTTAGACACTTTTGGCACACGGCCCATTTTTTAAAAAACTTTCTAAACAAATATTCCATAAAATGACTGATGACTCTGTGTCTGAACCCTTGACTTCGAGGAGTAGCATGTTCCTCAGAGTAACAGTGATTTGTGGGTTGACAGGCTCGTGAAGGAGCAGGTGGGACATGGCAAAAGTCAGGAGACTCTGGGCAGCATCGAACAACAAGCCTCCTCTCTGAAAGGAGCTGAGGAGCAGGAGGAGGCACCTGATGGTAACCATGTTCTCACTTTCTCTTTAATTTAGGAATAATAAAGTTAAGTAATGTACTTTTTTTTAACCAGACATTTGACATTCATGTATTACTTTCAAGCAATTGTTAGTCAGCATCAATTTGTGGTCTGTTTAGTTTATTGATTTGTTTTTATTATAGGAACAGACTTGACAGCTTTTGCGGTGTTTTCCCGTAACGTTGGGTCTGATGTTCTTGTTCTCAGAAACGATCCCGTGCAGTCGTGAGGAAAAGTGGGACCTGATTGTGGACCGGGCGAGTCTTCTCCTCGTTCAGGCCGTCTCTGGACTCCGCAGGCTGCAGGAGCTCAGCTGGAGACTGATGGAGCTCCACAGCCTCAAGATTGTGTCATCTGGCATCATCTGGGTGTCGCTGCAAGAGGTGGGACACACCTGTTAAAATAAAAAATAAATAAATACAATAAATACTGTCACACAGGAAAATGTCATGTTTTTATGTTTTTGTTAAAGAGAAGAAACTATTTGATCAACGTCCATTTTTAACAGGTTTCACTGATGAACTTCCTTTTTCTGGTTCTGTGGGTGTTTGCGCTCCCGTTCCCACGGTTACGACCTCTGGCCTCCAGCGTCTCTGCTGTGTGGGCCTGCGTCATGGTGGTGTGCAAGATGTTTTACCAGCTCAAAGTCATCAAACCTCTCGATTACTCGTCCAACTGCACTGCTGTGAGTTCAGCTGCCGTCTCTGTGTGTGTGCTGTTTGTCTGTAAGTTGTAAAAATCCATTTCCTCTTTTTTGTTCTTGAACGTGCACAACACACCATAGATTATTAATAATAATCAATTTAGACAAGCTTATGAGCTGTGCCACAAAGGTTTTGGGTTATATAAAAATGCCTTAATGCAAAGGGAACTAGAAAACTTACAATTCCTGTGAAAATACTTGTTGCAGAAGAACTTGCTGAAAAATAACTGAAATTAGCTTAAAAAACATGCTGAAATGTAGCTGAAATGGAAGAACATGCCTAAAGTTAGCAGATTTTTTTTTTGCTGAATTAGATAAAAACAAAAGGCAAATTGAGCAGAAAAATTAAGAATTTAGCTTAAAAAAGCTGAAAAGTAGCTGACAAGGCAGGAAAAAAACAACCAGAAGGAAGCTGAAAGAGCTGAAAATAGCTAAAAATGTGGAATTAGCTGAAAAATCTAAAATAAGCATAAAAACAGCTAAATAGTAGCTGAAATAGCAGAAAAAGCTTACATTTGCAGATGAAAGCAGAAAGAACAGGCTGAAAGAAGCAGAAATTAGATCAACAAGTGGGTATAATCTGAAAATAGCCAAAATTAGTGATGATAAAACAGGTGAAAAGTAGCTAAAAAGGCAGAAAGAAGCTTCAATTATCAGAACAAAGTCAAAAGAGCAGATTTTATTTGCTGAATTAGGCTGGGAAAAGTTGAAATGAGTGCAAAAAATGCGGAATTAGCTGGAAATGCTAAAATTAACATAAAACAACTAAATAGTAGCTGAAATAGCAGACAAAGCTTAAACTTGCAGATATAAGCTGAAAGGAGCAGAACAAGCTGGACTTAGCAGATGAAGTTAGAAGAAGCACAAAAAATGTAATTAGCAAAACGAAAGAAGCACAAAACAGCTGGGGAGAAAAAAAAAAACAGTTGAAAGGTGATTTAAAAAAAAATTTGCACAAGGACGCTGAAAAAGCTGAACCAGAACAAAATGTGAAAGGACCAGTAAAAGGTTGTAAACAGATCTAAAGATTTGAAGGATGGAAAATGAGCTCATGTCATATCTTATGAGAAAAAAGTGGCAGAAAATGCTAAATATTTCAAAAAGCTAAAGTTGTGCCAATACCAAAAGTCAGAGCACCCTTTTCCTGAAAGAGCTGAACGTTTTGACATATGATTTGTTGAAATATCTTGAAACTGCTGGACGAGACTCGTACCAAAAAAGTATGGGAGAAAAATGGATCACCATAGTGTGAATGCTTCATGAGCATCCAGACAACATCTTTCGTTGTCTTCGTCACCCTCCTCTTCACTCGTGTGTTTTGTGGTATTTCAGGACTTTCTACCGTCCAACAGCTCAGGGCTGGACGATGGAGCAGAACTGAGGGGGAACATGGTGGAGCTGCTTCGGAGGTCTGTTCTCTACATGGAACCTGTTGACCCCGTCTACTGGTGCGGAGCGCTGAGAAAGTGCGAGGGCAGAATCCTCCCCTGCCTCAGGGTACAAGAAAGCTTTGATTCCATCACAACTTTCTCCTGTACATTGCAGATCTTTCCAAGGTCACATGGGCACTTAAAGGATGCTGGTTTTGTTTTTCTGCTGTAGAACCATCTGATGGTGCTCGGGTTGCTTGTCTTTGAAGCGACTGTCCATCGCCACCAGCTCTACTTCCGTCTCCGTAACGACCTGAAGCCTCCACCCTTCAGCATCATCTTTCACGGCATCACGAGGCAGCACCTCGATCATGGCGTCCTGCCCTGCATCAAATACTTCATCAACTTTGGCTTCTACAGATTTGGACTTGAGGTGTTTGTTCCTCCCAAGAGCCGAAATGCTTGCCAACATCTGTTCATGTCGGAGTGTATCTAACGTCTCTCTGTTTCAACATCAGATGAGTTTAATCGTGGCGGTGAACGTGATCGGTCAGAGGATGGATTTCTACGCGTTGTTCCACTCCTGTGCGTTAATGGCTGTCCTGTTTCGGCGACGCAGGAAAGCCATCGGGGAGGTTTGGCCCAAATATTGTTGTTTCACAGCTGGGCTGATGGTGTTTCAGTACCTGCTCTGCATCGGCATCCCTCCTGCACTCTGCGTTGGTAGGAGTTTCACAATCTTTTTTATTGCTTTGCAATACAAGTGTGAACGCTGAGTCAGCGTTAACACTGGTTTGTCATTGTTCTGTACATGTTTTGCACCCTAACAATACTTTGTTATTTAGCCATTTATTTATCAAAACATTCAGCTCATTTAGATGTTTATCTTTATAAAAAAAAATACTTCCCCATATACCTAAAGTGAGTTCTAATTTTATTTCTTTTTGCAGCTACTTTGGATTCTAACAACTGTTCTGCGACTTTAGCTTTTAGTTAGCCTTTTGCTACATTTATATAACCTTTTGCTACTTTTAGACAACCTATTGCATCTTATCACTAATGTGTTGCTACTTTTGTGTTTTACCTTTTGTTACTTTTAATCTACCGTATTTTTTGGACTATAAGGCACATTTTAAATATTTTAATTTTCATAAAAATTGACAATGAGCCTTATTTTGTTTATAGGATACATGTGTTTGTTGTGTATTTTTATTTTTATAAAATGAATAAATAATTAAAATTAAAACAATAATAATCAGGTGCACTTTATGTATTAATTCTGGTTGTGCTTACTGACCTCAAACTGATTTTATATGGTACACAATGCTAAAGATCTGTTAAAATGACTTTTTTTTTTTTTGCTTAATGCAACTTATAGTCCAAAAAATACGGTACTGTTTTGCAGCTTTTTGCTTTCTGCTAGCCTGTTGCAACATTTAGCCTTAAGCTGACCTTTTGCCACTTGTAGCTTTTAGCTATTATGCTAATTTTTGTTCAGTTTTTACACAGTGTTCTGCTTCTTTTAGCATTTATCTAGTACTCTGAACTTTTAGTTGATGTTTTGACTTTTGGTTTTAACAACTCTTTTAGCTTCTTAAACAAATTTCAGCATTCATCAGTCATCATTCACATTTTTGTAGACAATGTGAATTCTGTATTTATGTTTAGTTGCTCTGACATTTTTCAGCAATGAAAACATGAGGCTGCATTCAGTAATTATGTAATGTTAACTTTTTTATTTGTTTTACCAGATATGTACGGTAATAGAGTTCCAGAAAAATAGATCCAACTGTGATGTTTTCTAACATAAAAATATGGGTCTTAAAGTGTAAAGCAGACTTTTTAATTTGTGTAATTTATTTTCTCTGCAGATTATCCATGGAGAACAGCAGTTCATCCTTTAACTTCAAATGTTATTAAGTGGTTTTACCTTCCCGACTTTGCCATGAGACCCAACCCATTGTTCATCTTCTGTGAGTATACCTGTGTCACCTTTTAAAGGAGAGATAGAACCAAGAATGCAGACTAACAGGAGGAGTCTCCAAACTAAAATATTTATTGAATGTACACAAAAAGAACTACAAATACAGAAGCTGCAGCAAAAAATATACAAATTATCATAACTCTTGGAGACTGAACTGAGATGAAGCCCCAACGTCAGGCTGCAGGTGAGGGGAAGATGGGTGCTGATGAGGAGGAAGGCAGGTGATTTGATGATAGGGAACAGGTGGAGGTGGGTGTGGCAACACAGAGGAGCAGAAGGAAAAGTAAAACTAGATCAGGAACAAACACAAAGGAACAGAACTAAACACATGTATCATAAAAACAGAATCAAACCAAAAATGGACCAAACCACACAGATACTGACATCCTTCTTCCCCGTTCTTCCTTCTATCTGCATGCTTTCCATCTGTCCTCTACCCCCTGCAGACGACCACCTCCTGCTGCTCTGCTCGGCTCTGCAGTGGCAGGTTTTTGTGGAGGAGAACCGAGCAGCGGTGCGACTGCTGGCCGGAGACAACGTGGAGATCAGCCGCAGTTTGGATCCTTGTTCCTTCAACCAGTTCATACCTGTTCACAACTTTCTTCACTGCAGGTCAAAAACAGACTTTTCTTATCGAACTAGTCTTTGGTTTAGACTTCTTTAATGTTTTTAGATAATAAGGCTGTGTCTGAACTCTGTCCTCAGCCTGCAACATTTCTTAAAAAAAAAAAAAATACAACTATGGATGTGAAACAGAACATTAGGCACGAACTCTTAACCTAACAAATTCAACTTTTTCATATATATATTAAGTAATTTACAGTCTTTGTTTTGATAAACAAGGAAAACTGTAAATTATAATGTTAGCGTTTTTATCAAGTTCAAGGTTCTTTATTATCATTCACAATGTGGTACATGAGGTGGAATGAAATAGTGTACACAGGGTCCCAGTTACATCCAACAATAGTGAAATTAAAAATAGTAAAAGAAAGGATCTAAGATATAAACTATAAGAAATACGCTAAAAACTTCATAGTTCAAATTACTAAAGACAATTAATTTTATAATTACTGATACTAATTTGGATCGTTTTTAAACTGATAATTACTGTTTATGGCTCTCTGCGTTAAATTAACAGAAAGGTGTTTTAACCTAAACTTTAAGTCTGAAAAGAGCAGAACAGCTTTGGGAAAAGATTGTGATCAAACTGAGACATAATTAAGACATGTTTGTGACGCAACAAAATAATTTCACCTTTTTTTTTTTTTTTTTTTTTATAGAAATGTTGAATCTGTAAGCTGTAATGAGATAAATGAGCCAAGAGGTTTTGATTAGTATTTTTTTAATGATAATTAAAACTTTTTTATGTTTCAAGCTCATTCTGATTGCGTTTCTTTAAATATCTACTCCTTTTATCGATTTTTGGTTTTTTTCTTTTGCAGACAATCCCTGTGCTTCATGTCATAGCGTTGTGTTTTCTATTTTTTTTTTTTTTTTATTATTTATCATGGACTGCATAGTATATGCAGATACCTAGAATTATTATTCACCAAACTTGGGTTTCTTAACTTTATTTATATCTTATACACTCTTCCATCAACTTTAATGTGGCCCGAATCACAAATACTCTCACAGATGTTGTATGAAAATGACTGGCTCGGCCCCGTGATGTGTGCTATTACTTTTATTGGTGTTTTGAGCGACCACGGAGATGTATTTTGCTAACAAAGACATTGTATGGCCCCACAGGCAATGAATGGAGAACACTCCTCACACTAACTGCTGCTTAAAGTGTAGAGGTCCCTGAAGAAAACAGAAAGTCACTGTTGGATTTGTTTTTAATACTCACAAAAAGTAATCATCACATAAATGTCTAGAACTGATTCACATTTCACATTTAGAGCCATTTTGATTCAGGATGGCTGCCACAGCCACCTCAACAAACACAAAGTTGACCATAACTCAATCATTCTTTGAGATATTGAGCTGAAATTTATTATGTTGTACAAATGTAGTTGAGGGCGAGTTATTATACATTCCTAATGCAAATTAAATATCCAAGATGGCCGCCTTAGCTAAAAGAGAAAAACAAAAAACATAACTGCCATTTTAAAAGTAATTCAGCTGAAATTTGGTATACTGTACTAGGTGAGGGCGAACCCAAACACATATTACAGTCAAATCAACAATTTCAATCAGTAGCAGCCTGGAAGCCCCCATCAATGTTTCTCCAGGAACTTTCTAGTTGAACATTCACTTTGTTTATTCTACAGCTGCAAGACTTTTATGTGTGCTTTGTTGTTAAGCAGTTGTACGTTTTGTTTTTGTGTGTAAATCGCTATTTAGTTTTTGCTCTCCCCCCGTTGTGTTACTGAATTATTTGTTTATGAAAGCTGATATGAGACTTATTTCTCCAAACATTTTAAATTATACAAGGTGTATTATTGTCTAAAGGTTACTTTTTTAAATTACAATATCTGTTTAAAAAAAAAAACCTTTTTTTTTATATAACTCATTATCGTGATCTAGATTTAGAGCAGGATGTAGCCTAAACTCTATACTGAAGCACTTAGTTAATCCGAGTCCATCCTGCTACGTGTGGTCATTTAAGATAAAGGTTTAAGTTGAATTATTAATTTATGCATGCATGCATATAACTCCTGAAAGCTGTTCAAGCAAACTGAAACTGATGAGTAAGCATCAGGAGACAACTTCCATTCCTAAAAGCACTTGTTTATGGGTTTTATTTTTCTCTTACCACCCGCTGTAAACAAAATAACACATTTAACATTTAATTCAAACACATTTCTGCACAGGTCCATCGCAGCACCTTCAGTGTCTCTGAATTCACTGACGCTCAAAGTGGAGGGTTTCCTCTTTATTTTGTCTTCAGGAGCTACCTGGACATGGTGAAGGTGTTTGTGTTCAGCTACTTCTTCTGGCTGGTGCTGTGCCTCATCTTCATCACCGGCACCACGCGGATCAACATCTTCTGCCTCGGATACCTGGTCGCCTGTTTTTACTTCATGCTGTTTGGTGGCAGTGTGCTGATGCAGCCGGTCAGGTACATACTCCGCCTGTGGGACTGGCTCATCGGCTACACCTGCTTTGTGATCGCCATGAAGAACTTCTTGTCCGTAAGTAACCAACCAGGAAAGAGGTTTGGGTGATGATAAACTGGAGTCATGGCCTTTCTCTGTCTCTCCATCAGCTTGGTTCCTGTGGTTTCCTGGACAGCCTGTTGAAGAACAGCTGCTGGTTGATTCAGGCCTTCAGCATGTTCTGCACCATCAAAGGCTACGATGTCCGTAAGTGTCTGCAACAAATAAACTTAATCGTCTTGTTTCTTAAAAATACCTGAGGTTTATGTCATGTATGTTGCATGAATAAACACATATATGAACATTGATTTTTACACCATCTTGCAGCTGGTTTGTCATCAAACACATTTTAAACACTTATTTGACTGACTGCTCAAATCCTGCATCCATTCAAAACATATTTTAGTTTGCATTTCACGGTAGTTTGAAATCGTAAAGTACCAAAACAAACCGAGAGAGGAAAAAAAAAAAACTATTGTAATTTTTTTAAATACAGAATGTATTAGCAGTGTCGAGAACAATATCTTTGATATTACTGATAATTTTTTTAACCTAATTCAAGATCTTTTCACCTGTGAGTAATGTTATACACTCATCAATGCACTCCTTGTGTTCTGCGAAAAAATACAGATATTTAATTAAAAAAAAAAAACATGGGAGGATATTTAGGTAACTTAAAAAAAACTTTATTAAGCTGTTTTTACTTTGGAGTATAATAAATATTGTATAAGAAGGATATTTTTTCTGCACTTCTGTATGTGACATTCAAATCAAAAACAATTATGCATAAATAAAAAGTTTTGAAGGATGTGAGGTCGTATTCTTAGTCATTTCTCTAAACACGTTTATTCAATTTATTGTGTTTTTGCTTCTCAGCGGAGCCTGTTGACGAGTGTGAGCTGCCAGCGGGAGAAGCCGGCATCGTCTGGGATGCAATCTGCTTCACCGTCCTCCTGGCACAGAGGAGGGTCTTCCTGAGCTACTACTTCCTCTACGTGGTGTCTGACCTCAAATCCTCAAAGATTTTAGCCTCAAGGTCTGTTAAACAAACTTTTAGAGCAACGTTTGCAACCTTTAGGCATAAAGTTGGCAGTGAGCTGTAACCGTTTGCTTGACACCTAAAATATTTAGCTGACTATGACCCTTTTAGATGAAAACTGTGCATTTCTTTTTAAAATAAACAAAGTGAAAATATTGTAAAATAAAATGTCAGGTTTTCATTTAAGAATGCATCAAGAAGTGTTTCAAATTTCTGTAGTTTAAAATGACGTTCAGGGTTGTGCTGCAAAGGAGAAGTAAATAATCATCTATTCATGTTTAACAGTAAATGATGTGGAGTTTACTTTGTTTTAAAGGGAAGCAAAAATTTTAACTTTATCAGAAAAAAGTAACCTTTTTCTTTTACTGTTAGGTTAGAAATACTTTTTTTCCTTGTTTTCTTTCCACAAAAGAAGTTGTGTGAAGCCTGAATGCTGAAGAACTTTGCTGAAATCAGCTGAATATGTTGAAATTGAAATGTTAAAGAGTTGAAAGAAGCAGAATACTACACAAAAGGGAGCAGACAAGCAGCTCTAGCTAAAATAAGCAAAACATTAGCTAAAACCTAAAAGAAAAACAATAGTGAAAAGTAAAAAATAAATCCTCCCTCAAAACGTGCAACATCTGTGGCATTGTGTCGTGTGGTCAAACTGCATGTGTTAGAGCGGCCTTTTATTGTGGTCAGCCTAAGGCACACCTGTGCAATAACAATGCTGTCTAATCAGCATCTTGTTACACTCCACCACTGGTGAGGTGGATGGATCATCTCGACAAAATTTGCAAACAGTGTTTTGAGAGAAAAAGGCCTAGTGTTGAATAAATCGAAAAAAAAAAAAAAAAAACTTAGATCTTTGAATTCAGCTCATAAAAACGGGGGCAAAAAAAAAAAGGTGTTGCATGTATATTTTTTATTCAGCATAGATAAATTATCAAAAGGCTTGCTAAGTATCAAGTGCTCGTTAAAAGATTAAAGCATCAAGAAGTTAGCTGAAAGCTAAAAGTAACAGAGCAGCAGCTAAAAGCATAAAACGGCTTATAGTAGCAGGATAATAGCTGAACACGCAAAGGTAGTAAATGTTTGGTTAAAACTTAAAAGTGTCATAACAGTAAAAGCCCAAAGCGACTGATCGTGAAGAGATTGGACCCAGAAGCAGGTGAACACGAAGAGCTTGAATGAAATACAGCTGAATTATTGAAATAAAACAAAAGGCTGGTGTGGCAGCAAACCTTTAAGAATCAGGAAACACAAGAAGGGGTCGCGATATCCGGCTATGGCCAAAGCAATGAACCTCTGCAGTGGAGTGGTGATTAGAAATGGTTTAAATAGTACAGAGGGGGAGTGAAAAGTGGCAGCACCTGAGTGATTATTAATTGGAAACAGGTGTGGCAACTGACAAGAACTGAAGGAGGCTGACTGAGGGTAAAAATGAGAATGGACAGGGAAACACAGGGAGCTGCACCAAAACACAACGGACAAAATAATGAAACATGATCCACAGGGAGAAATAAAACTTAGATAAACAAACTAAATAACCAATAAAACACAGACCGCAACATAAAAGGCAACAACAGAGCCAGTATGTCGAAGTTGATTTCTAAGAGAGCAATGATTTGAAAAAAATTATTTCTGTGGGGGAAAACATTTTTAAATAAAGTTAAATACTTTGAAACAATCAAAAGTCACAACAGCCTGAATGAGCTGACCATTTTGATAAATGGCTAAAATAGCACAACGAATGCAGAAGTAGTAAGGTTGTAAAAAAAAAAAAAAAATGTACGGAAAATTAAAACGCATGAAAACATGGTTCATACAAGTAAAATTATCTGCCTCTCACTTTCTCTAAGGGGGGCTGAGCTGTTTGAGGCCAAAGTGAAGAAGCAGATCGCAGCCAGACTGGAGATGGAGAAGAAATCTGTCGAGACGCTGAAGAGACAGTAAGTCCATATAGTAAAACTGTGATTAAATCAATTAATGGAGCCTGTTTGTAGTGGCGATCAGCACATTTTCCATCTTTCTATCTCCCTTTTATCTGCTCTTAAAAGAGTAAACAGTATTTAATCCACCTTTCCATTCTCTTCATGTAGGATGGAGAAGATAAAATCTAAACAGAGGAGTCCTCAGACGGCTTCAGACGAAGCAGAACTTCCGGCAGAACAGGCAGCACTGGGTAACTCAACATTTCCATCTCTAATGTTAGCAGTCAACGAAGCGTTAAAAAGAGCTGAACACGAACATTTTAAAGGTTTTATTTCTGCTAAATGTTTATATTATCTTACAAGAAGGAAGTCACGAATAAAACACATGAACTGTTGTTTATTTAGATGATGAAAAGGCAAAGCGAGATGCGGGGAAGTGGTGGAAGCCTTGGGTCTCTCAGCCTGGAGGTGAGCAGCGTTTAACTTCATTATGATTTGTCCTGTTGTTCATGACATATTTTGCTAACATGACAAAGTTGGCACCAACGGTTAATACTAACACTGTCGTACAGTGTGTAGCACCTCTCGGCATAGTTGCACCAAATTTGAGCTCAGTACCTGTAAAACCGACTGAATTTATGTCTTTTTGTGTTGGCTAAGGTCTGTTAGCTGTGGTGGCCATCTTGAATTCAATTCAATTCAGTGTAACTTTATTGTCCATATGAAATGGAGATTTATCTTTGACATCTGGCTTATAAAAAAACACAAGTTAAAAATGTTATAAAACATATAAAAATCTTTGCCAACCCAATAAAAAATATTCTAAAATAGATGATATATTAAAAATATAAAAACTCCCCTGCAGACAATTGTCATATGAGGTTGCGTTTAAATAGGACCCTATTAGACAAACAACAGAGGGAACAAATTACTTTTTGTACCAATTAGGACCGACTCCAAATGTTAATTTGTTATAGATGTTTATTCAGTGATTATATCGAAAAGCTTATTTATACTCTATCCACTAGTTCAAACAAAGTGCATGTATGGCCCAAACTTGGAAGTGAGTAAAAACTAAAAGAAAAGCACAAGAATATCAGAGATATTCTAAAATTTGACCTGCTGATTTTCTTTTTCTTTTAAATTGGAGCTGGTCTGGAGCTGATGAAACACAATCTGTAGATATACACCTGATATATTTTGTTTCTGACCACTGAGCAGTTATTGATGAGATGCTGTGACCTTGCTGTTTAACACAGTGGAAAACAACTGTGGCTACCACTTGTTTGAGAGTGACAGCGAGGAGGATGAAGAGGAAGTTACCGAGAAGAAAGAGGAAGAAGAACGACCAAAGAAGAAATCAGCTTTCCAGGTTAGAGGCAAACACTGAAGACAAACAGCAAAAGAATGAGTTTGTTTCAGCTTGTATTTCAAAATCAGAATCAGAATAAGCTTTATTATCATTGTACCGGGATACAGTGAAATTATATTCGTAGAGTCGGCCGAAAGATGGGTGGAGTGCACGTTGCTGCTGCTATAATAGCGCAGCCCCTTATTCTTTTTCAGAATACTTTTAGATATAAAAAGGTAAGACCCATGAGGATGGATAGTGGTATTACAAAAAAAAAAAAAGATCTCTTCACATCTTGTCCTATCAGGACACGATTGGAGACATAAAAAAAACTCTACCAGCAAGCACATTTATAAACACCATTACATATGCATTTGATGTCAAGATGTTGAGATTTGTCCATGAGCACTTTCAGATAGGCCACAGTCCTGATGTTGTTGTTCAGCCAGCAGTTTTGATAAACTTGCACAGAAGTTCTTGGGGGGGAGATTACGCTAGATAGTCGGTTCGTATCCGAGGCCAAAAGGGGGAGTCGGAGTCAGATAAGCCATAACTGCTGATTTTTCTTCAGGCAGACCGTTTCTTTTTCTCGTCAGCCTTGAGTCCTGCTGTAAACATTCCAGTCCAAAATGGCCAAATTTATGGTTATTTCTCTCCACTGATCCGTGTTATGAGCCTTCATCAATGTCGATCCCAACATCCTGCTGAGTCCTAGAAGCCACAGGTGGCCTGTGATTCTCACAAATTGCTTCCATCTTATGGTTTAGCTCATAAATCAGCTGATTTTGAGTACTCATAGCACAAACCAAACATTCGCCCTGACTCTGAAGCTTTGTCATGGCCAAAACTGCTGCCGATGTCTTCTTCAAAGGTTGATAAAACAGAGTCGAGAGCAGAAACCCTGCTATCGTCTTTGGCGTGCTCCTGAGACAGAACTGGGAGACACATCAGCTGTCAAACTCCCCATGGATCTCTGATGCATCCTGCAGCATGAGTCTCAGCTGGACAAGAGGGTTCTCCAGGACCCTGTCATTTTGTTGTAAATATTTTGTCGATTGCATTGAAAGTCCAGATCACTAGATCCATAATAGTATTTTTTTTTGTTCAGGAGATGTGTACCAGGAGCTTCAACAACCAGAGAGCAAAGCAGGAGGAAGAGAACAGGATTTCTATTTAGATGAGAGACAAGTTTTTTTTCTTGAAAAGATAGATGTGGAATGATTATTGTTGCCACATGAGTAACTGTTTGTGTTTCAGTTGGCCTACAACGCCTGGGTCACCAGCTCAAAAAATGCTCTGAAGGACCTGAAGAAAGAGAAGAAGATTTTTAAGAAGGAGGAAAAGAGGCGGGCAAAGAGAGAGCTGCAGAAGCAGCAGGGTGAGAAACAACCGTTTCAGTGTAATCTGAGCTGGAAAGCTGATTAAATTATAAAAACCATGAAATTTCTTATTTTAGGCATTGAAAGAACAGACTCAAGTGAGGAAGAACTGGATGAAAGTGCTGTGGAGGAAGAGGGAGGGGAGGAAAAAGGTAAAAAACAAAGAAACCTCATCATGAAAGAGGATATGTTGTAGCTCTGCATGAACTGAATGTGTTGCTGCAGAAATTGAAACGTTCACTCTCATTCACTATAAGTGATACGTTTGCACCTGTTTGCTCTCTTCTTGCAGAAAACATATTGCAGCGCATCATTAACACGATCAAATTCAGCTGGGTGTTTCTTCAGGCTCTTCTTGATGACCTGACGGATGGTCTGAACTCCTTCTGCAAAGACAGCCTGGACATTTCCAAAGTGCTGCGCTTTGAGCGAGCGTTACTCAACCAGCAGCAAAAAAAGGTGGGGATAAAAAAATAAAAAATAAACTTGTATAAACCTGATTATTAAATGTGGAAAAACCAAAATGATGCTTGAGGTTTTTTTTTTTTTTTTTGGATTTCCTTTTCCTTTTTTCTCACGCGTCAGGGCAAAGAGGTGAGTCAGGAGAGCGTGAAGCAGTTTTATGAGAGCTGGATCTCCCGTCAGAACACGCTGTCATCTCAGGAAGGCCTGGATGCCCTGCCTCCCCCCCTCACCCCACATGAAGCTCCCTCCTCGCGTCACGCCTACGGCAGGCTGAAGAGCCAAGCCTCCAAAATGTCCTTGGGCAGCAGCTTTTCCAGGTAAACTGCTGCAAAACAAAACAAATCACATTAAATTTGCTGGTGCAAACGGATAAATGTGCAGCCAGTGGAGCTTCTAATCCTGAAAACTTCTCCGGCTCACCTGCAGCTGCATGACAGACGAGACACTGCTGGTCTCCAGGCAGCCGACGCAGGAGGACCTGGACTATTCGCCCGACGACTCGCCTGCTGCTTGCCAGCTTCGCCGAAGACTCCTGAAAGAAGCACACATCGACCTGACCTCCTTTGAGACTGATGATGTTCCACAGAGGTGAAGAAATAAAGATTTTAGAAACTCAGTGACACAGCATCTTTAACTATAATTTAAATGCTGTTATTTATACTGTATATATATATATATATATA
>JARVGQ010000116.1:26663036-26673558 GCA_031762355.1 Hypsolebias martinsi | reverse complement strand
GTGTGTGTGTGTGTGTGTGTGTGTGTGTGTGTGTGTGTGTGTGTGTGTGTGTGTGTGTGTGTGTGTGTGTGTTTTTCTATGTATTTAATAGTTATTCACTGGACTTGGCTTTCTAATTCCACACAACTTTGTCTTACTTTTTTGGTTCAATTTATTGAGTCTTGTTTATTTTATATGTGCCCTGCTGAGAGTTGCTTAAGATTGGTTGTTAATATTCCTTCACAATTTTGTAAATTACTCTCTTTCAATAAAAAAAAAAAAGAAAAAGAATAAGAAAAAAAAAAAAGATTCAGCTGATGTTAATTCATCTAACGTGATCCGGAACCTGTGACATCAGTTTTAAATGCGAAAGGATGCTTTGTTTTGATGTGCCTCACCCGCTTTTAATGAGACAAGTATTCGCGTTCAAACTAAAACATTAAGAGAGTGCTATATATACTATGTTTGATTAAAATATGTAACAACATAAGTGAGCCAGTGGCACACACAGATGATTAATTTGCATGTTAGGCTATAAACTGTAATTAAATCTTTTATTAATGACGACTAAATATTAAACGATCTAAAATAGTGGGTTTTTTTTGTTTGTTTTTGTTTTTTTGTTTTTGTCTCGTTTTTACAGCCACCCATGGGAGACAGTGACCAAGGCAGCAATGCAGAAGTACCCCAACCCCATGAACCCCAGTGTATTTGGTGTGGATGTTCTGGACAGAAGTGTTGACTCTGAGGGACGGTTACGCAGCACCAGACTGCTCAGCACCGAGTGGGGGCTCCCCGCTGTAGCCAAAACTGTAAGCTTTAATGAGCTGCAGGCTGCTTTAATCTTATAAAATTGAAGTCTGCTGTTTTTTATTTTTATTTTATTTTATTTTTTTAACAATCTTGTCTTGTGTTCTGTTTGTTCAGCTCATTGGAGCAACAAGATCGTGCACCTATGTTCAAGAACATTCAGTAGTGGACCCCAAACAGAAAACCTTTGAGTTGCAATCAACAAATGTAAGTAAAACTGATACTGTATACTACATGAAACTGCACTTGGAGCCTCTGATTGAGTTGTCCAGACTTCAGCTCAAACCGCCTGCTCTGCAAAAACTTGTGACTTTCAAATGACTCTGCTCTTCAGTCTCTGATCATTTTTGCTTAGGTTTGATTCATGAAATGAATTCAATTTGTAAAGCTTTAACTATGTAGTGTAAGAAAGACAGGTACAATTATTTAAATAATTACTGGTAATTAAAGATGTGACTGTTATCAGTTATACGGTTATTTTAGCAGCAACGTGTTCAGACTATTTTGGCTCTGTTATTAGTGCAATTAGACCTACAATCTGATTTTTGTACTCTGCTTAATTGTTTTTTTATGTTTTAAAAGTGGAAAGAAGTAACTTTTATTGTTTTACTTATACAGATCTCATTTACCAACCTTGTATCCGTGGATGAGAAATTGACATACAAACCACATCCACAGGACCCAGAAAAGTAAGCTATTCTGTTTACATGCATGCTGTTGCTATTTGTTGTAGGAATAGTTCATATTTTTAATTTCAGAGTTTAATATTAGATATAAAAAGTTAATTGAATAAGCAC
Source organism: Hypsolebias martinsi (assembly GCA_031762355.1). NCBI lineage: Eukaryota > Metazoa > Chordata > Actinopteri > Cyprinodontiformes > Rivulidae > Hypsolebias > Hypsolebias martinsi. The sequence continues at coordinate 26,671,972 of JARVGQ010000116.1, read as the reverse complement.
TCTCAAGTGACCTGTGTTTGTATGTTTTGTTTTTCCAGGACGGTGCTGACGCAGGAGGCTCTGATCAGTGTAAAAGGTGTCAGTCTAAGCAGCTACCTCGAGGGTCTCATGGCTAATACCATATCTGTTAATGCCAGTAAGGTGAGGCTGCTTTTAAAGCTTCTTTAACTCAGCTCTGCTCTGCTTCACTTCGTGTTTGTAAACCCTGTGCTGATGTGTCAGGGTCGAGAGGCGATGGAGTGGGTCATCAGACGGTTGAACACAGAGATTGAGGAGCTGGCAGCCACTGCTCGTGGTTCCATGCGCGTTCCAATGGCAGCAGCTGCTGCAGATAAATGATCCTGGCTTCCTCTCCGCTTTATCACGAATCGATGGACTTCTCAGACACTTTCCCTTTAAAGGGACCTCTCATCTCATCTGCCAAGAAGGCCTAAAAACCACAGCCCCGTTCCTCTCTCTTGCTTGTTTGTCACAGTTTGTCCTTCCTCAGCAGTCTGCACGGCCGAGTTTCTTCTCGCCTCTGTGGGCGGTGACGAGGAGCGTTGAGCTGGTGACAGTTTACCAAACAAGGTTTAATCAGATTAAGCTTGAAGTTCATAGGATGTTGTCTTGTGATGTTAAAGATCTATTTTTAAAAGCAAATTCACACTGTGCCTACACACCCTCTCAGCAACATTTTTTAATTCCTGCTGTTTTTTTTTTTTTTTTTTTTTTTAGTTTTTAATGTTTTGTTTTCAATCGTTTCAAACAGGTTTAGTACATTTTAAAGTAAATTTCTGGATTTTGTTGACCATGCCTTGTACAGCAGAACCGAGCAAAAATATGTGCTGTATGTACTTATATGATCTAAATTGACATTTTAAGGCTCTGTGATTTCAGATTTCGTCTAACCAAGAGTTTTAAGCAATACAAGGCACAGAAGTAGAAGTTGATGCCAGTATTTTTTGTACTTCAGAGGTCAGCTTTGTCTTTTTATGGCAACCACAGAACCTAACTAAGGACGTTTTGATGCAGATTCTAGTTTATCTTTACAGTTGTCCTCATATCAGATTGGTTCTCAGTTTTTGTAGTCTTTAAGGTGCTTTCTAGGATTAAAAAAATTGTAAAATTTCTTAGAAAATTATCCTTTCCTCCTGCAGTCAATGTGTTGTATACAAAGTGTTGCAGTTTAAGAATGTTCATACGTGAATGATTAACTTATTTTCAGTATGTGCACTTTTTAAGTGGTAGCTAGTTTTCAAAAAGGTCATTTGTAAAACAATACGTGTGCTCAGTTGCTCCAGTATTTGTGAGCTATGAACGCTCGCCAGTGTTAATGGATTATGTGCAGGATGTTGACTGTGCCAACATGAGTCGTAAAGATTTATAAAGCTACTGAATACCGGTAGTCTAATTAATCTGTAACATTTAACAAACTTCTTGTATGTTTGGTTAATTCATCTTCCTAGTTGTAACTAGGTGTTATTCATGTTATTTTGACGGTTTGTAATGCTCTAATGAATTTCTAAGGTTGTTAGTGTGTGGTGTTGTGGCATTTGGCTGAAGTAAACAACTTTAACACGTGTAAGAAAAATGGAACATTTCTGTAAATGTAAGTTTACATTCAGAAGTGCAATACAACTAAAGCTATGTACCTGTGATAGTCTTCTAACAGAGGTTTACACCGTCACCATGCTTCTCAGTTTCATTGTATGTTAGGTCTTTACAATCCTGTCAGTATCTTTAAATCTCACGTCGTTCACAACGTTTTATTGTCTTAAATTGTCTTCCTGCTCTAGTTCAAAGTCTGGTTCAATGAACTGGTCACTATCCACACACTCTTGTTGTATGAAGTGATGTTTGCTTTTCTATAGGGTACATCTTAACACTGGCTGTAAATAGGCTCATATTATATTTTCAAGGCGCTACATTCCAAGAATGTGATAAAATAACAAAATCCAAACATCAAGCACTGAAATATTTCAAAATAAAGAGATGTGATTGTTTCATGAACATCATGAAGTGTTTTTTTATGCTTTTAAGTCTAAAGAATTGACGGTAGTTTCATTTTCAGACATATCACAAATGAGTCATTTCATTGAATTTTCATTTGCCCATTTTTTTATAGAAAGAAAACCTGAAGTCGTTACAACCAAGACAAGATGAAATGTGAAAAAAAAATTTAATGAGGTGATTTATAATTTAAACAGGTCAACACAATACATTTTATTCCATATTTATGTTGCTGATCTAGACCCACCTCGGACGTGGAAGTGGTGGTTGTGTAAATTATGAATCCAAAGTTTTGCAAGACAAGCCTTTTGACTGCTTATGAGGCTGAATTTTGATTTTAATCACCCCTCATTCTGTGGAGATGCTAGAAGTTCAATTTGAAAAAGTGAAATTTCATCTGAGCCCAGAGTTCTCTGTTTATAAAAAGTTGTAGCTTCTATCTGTTGGTTGAATCTCCACATCCGAATAAAGGCCAAGAAATCCCTGTTAAAATACAGAAAATGGTCAAGTGACATGAGACAAAACCACACTGATGTGCTTTCTTTGATTGATACAGACCTTTTCTATGTTCAGAACTGAGTGGACCAGTTGTCCCTGTTTCATTTGAGGTAGAGGATATCCACTTCCCAGCAGCACTGAAACAAAATGTCACATTTCAGCCCAAGAAGGCAGAAAACAATTTTAAACATTGTATTTTGCTGAAAATACAGTGTAGATGCTGAGAGCTAAATGCAGAAATGTGAAAAAGCTAAAACCAAGTTGTTAAAATGCAGAGCACGAGCTAAAAGCTAAAGGGTAGCTAAAGCAAATTAAGCAAAATTTTAAGTAGGAATTAAACATTGCAAAAGACTAAAATTAAAAATAAAGTATTTAAAGTCTAGCTAAAACAAAATATCAAAAGGCTAGAAGCTAAAAGTATCAAAAGGCTAACTAGAAGTAGTTAAGGATACAGCTGAGAAAAAGAGAAATGTTTTTGACAGAAACAAAATACCTCAATCTATTTTTTAATAAAATAAATGTTTGTAAAATAGATACTGACAGGTTTATAACTATATATTAAAGTGAAATAATTTAAAAGTTTGTTAGAAAATAAAATAAAACCAAAAACAAGTAGAGGCAGGGTTCACCCAATCATGACTGGCTTATTAAGACAAGGATAACATATAAATTAATTTCAGATTCATGTACATTTTTAAATAACACCATATCCAGTGTGAAGCTGTGCAGAATCTACTACTAAACTTACCGTTCAGTTTAGGTAAGACCACCAGTTTGAGCCCCATCTTCAATGTGTTTTCCAAAGCATCAGTCTGCAGAGAGAAACATGCTCTACTTTGTAATCCACACAATGAGTTGAACTACTAAATGTATAATGTGTCATTTACCTTAAAGGTCCCCACTTCACTTGATACCAGTGTCAGCGTCAAGCTAAAATAAGTAGTTTGATTATTGCAGGTTGCAGTTTTGGAATCTGAGTTCAAGCTATTTTAAATATTTTTGATGCTTACTTATCCATTGTCACGGATCCTTTCAGTTTTTTATCAGCAATCCACATTTTTCCTCTGAATTTTGAGATCTGGAAGACAAAATTTATTTATTTTTATTATTATTCTTTTATGAATAATTATTTTGAAGTAAATCCATCAGCAACTTTTATCCAAAAAAAAAAAAAAAATGCATACAGTGAGCTCACCATGCTGAGTTTGAACAGTGGGACTTGGGTACCGTTTGGCTCGATGGCGAAGGCTGTCATGCCGAGTTGGAGTCCAAGTTCACTCACTCCAGGCTGGAGGGAAAACATGGGCGCCTCTGTGGCGGACACTTGAAGAATCATCAACAGATCTGGAAATTGCTTGGGAAGCTGGAGAGTCAAAGAAAAAACACAAAACAGGTCCAACTCTTGGATTATTTAAAGTAATGATAGAGAAGATTCTCTGCCACTCTGAACTTCAACCCAATCCTATTAAAGAGATGAGTTCAAATGTTTCTTTGTTTTTCCTATTAAGTTTTTTTTTGCTACAAATTTGTGGCACTATTACACGGTTTAACACATAGATGTAAGAAGGCTACCTGAGGAATGAACATTCCCATGAAGCTGGTGTTCAGGTGTATAGGAAAGGCTGGAGGTATCTGAAAACAAAAAATCTCTTAACCCCAAACTTGATGAGAGACAAATGTTCAAAATTGTCTTCTGTTATAGTTTTAACTCTACCATGCTATCGTTGATGAGGGCCTGAAGCTCTCCTGCTGAGAAGTATCCGTACGAGGCGGAGTTCAGTGTGAACTCAGAAATCCCCACTGACAGCATGGAGTTTTTCTGCTCGGCCAAGATGAACGGTTGGGCCACAAATGGGGGCTCCTCGTGAGTTTTGATACTGTAGAATCCCCCCTTTAAACAAAGAAATGCAGGTTATTTTGTCATCACAATATTCTGAGTTACTGATATGAGTTCAACAATAGCAACATGAAGATATGTGGGATTATAATTTATGTCTAAACATTAAGCTGTTTGAACCAAATGACAGAATATGACAACATTTTGCTTGACTTGTCACCTTTAATCCCATCTTTAGATTTGAAGCATTGATGACAGGTAAATCAGTGAGCGGAAGGTCCACACTGAGAACTTCATTCACATCAATGGATACTAAATAACATAAAAATAAAGTGTTGTCATTCAATCATTTACCGTACCCATGGACATAAAATAAACTTGTAATACCGTTCATGGCCTCTAGATGGCTCTCCACGCTCATAACGGAGTCCTCAAGTCCAGGGCAAATCTAAACAGGAAATGGGCCAATGTTCTGTAAGGTTCACTGCTAAAACTTTACAATCTGCTTCAGATTAGCACAATCAGAGAATATTTACAAGTAAATACTAACGCTTGCATCAGTGTGTGACTGTTATAGAGCGAAACACTTACTTTACTTTGCATTATATCAATGATGCGGCCCTTGAAATGATTCACAAATGGCTGGAAGATCACACTGTTGACAATCAAAAACTACAAGGCTTATTCTGAGATCTGTGTAAAAAACTAAACCTTTCATTCATTTTTTTTTCTTGTCGTACCTTGCTCCTCCATGGAACTGGATGTCCACGTCTCCAACTTGAGCGTCACAGCTGACGCTGCTGACTGACAGATGCCCGTTAGGATCTTGGCCCAGCTGCACCACAGAGGTCAAACTAACAGTAAATATGGCCATATCAAACCATCCACCGTCATGTCTGGAAATGAAAAATACAAGGCTTGGTGATGCTGGTAACCACTTCTACCAGTAGCAAATAGCACTTCCCCCACCTTATGTGCTGACATTAGATGCAACTAATTATTGTTATTATTTTGTAACATAAATAGTTTGCAAGTACATATGTGTAAACCTTCCAGATTTATATATATTTGAAAAACATAAAAAATAAAGCTAGCTTTGTATGAACTTAAAGCTATTTTTCATTCAACCTTTATTTAGGCAGGTTAATCTCTTTGAGCCTTGAGGACTCATTTGCAAGAGAGACATATTTAAGAGAGAGATATTTACCAGTTTATTGTCCTTTGATTGCAGACCTTGTGATTTGCCGAAGCTTTCACTTTCAGATTTAATTATAGATGTGCACTGTGGCAATACAATAAAATGTGCTAGAACAGGGCACACAGGGTTCCTCAATTTCAAGTCTGTCTATGCAAAAAAATAAACCTCTGAAATCCTCGCAGGAGTTACAAAAATGTTTTTTTGGTGACGTTATTGTGTGCCTGAAGAAAGGAAATGGCTTTTCTATGCCTTTCTGCTAACAAACATGTCTCAGACCATTTAAAAGTGAAAGTAATCTGATTTTTCCAGGTATACTGCAATTTGTTATTCATCTACAATTAAGTCTTTTGTTTGCAACTCAGTCATTTTAATCACAACTCATTTCTTTTTAAAGAGAATTAAAAGGTTCTGAAGATACAGTGTTTTGGGGGCGACTATGGTTGAGTGGTTAGAGCAGTCATCCTCCAGTGCAAGAGTTGGGGGTTCGATTCCACCAGCAATGACATGCCGAAGTGCCCCTGGGCAAGACACTGAACCCATCACTGACTCTGATTTGTGTCCCATCAGTGTATGAATGTGACAAATCACTGGTTATAGTAGAGTGCTGTATGAATGGGTACAGATTGTAGTGTAAAGTGCTTTGAGCATCTTGATAAGATAAAATGTGTATTAAGGAAGCTCCGTCTCGGTTTTCAAATCCCGTTTAAAAACCCACTACCATTCCGTAGCTTTCAACACCAGATGATCTGTGTTTTGAACCTGTTTGCTTCACACAGGTTAGTCGTTATATTTATTATCTGTGATGTTTTTATGTCTATATTCTGATTTTTCATTTCGTATGTTGCTTTATATGTTGCCTGTTTTTTCTGTCTGTACAGCACTTGGGCCTTGTCGCTGTTTTAAGTGCTCTATGAATAAAATGGTATGGTGTGGTAACAGAAAACTCACATTATGCCAAATTCTGTTCTCCAGTCACCAGCTAAAGCAACGCTGAGGCCAACAATGGACGTCTTAAGCCCTGAGAATTCCCTAGAAAACTCAACAACAGGCTCTGGAAAGTCACATTTTGTTATGGTCGTGCTGGAATACAACAAGAGCAGAAAGGGTTAGTAGACATGCTGTCATTGTGAACAAATTTGTATCCTTCACCAAAAAGAAAAGAAAAAAAAAAAAACCATGACAGAACCCTACCCTGTTAGCGTGTAATGTACGGTTCCGATGAAGATGTCAACTTCCCCGCTGATGTCAGGAAAAGTGATGTGCTCCAACTTGTCCTGAATCCATCCTGCACCCACATGTTTCACTGCAGCAAACAGAAGTTTTATAAAAACCCTGTCTGAACGCAACTTGTGTTGTAAAACAACTGAACCCTCTCAGAAGAGTTTTAGCTTCCAGGTCAAGTTTGTAAATGAGAACTGGTTCTCAAATAAAAACAAAATACTGTACATAAAAAGCTACCTGTGCAAACCAGCACGCCTTCCCTTACCATACTGAAGGCCTTTGTTTGTCAGGAAGACTTGCACACCAGGGTTCTCTCCACAGGTGCAGGAAAGAAGAGTGAACACTACAATCACAGATGGACGCATGCTGTTTGGTTTCCTGTGTCAAAAACGACAAACACTTATTGTTTAATACAATCATGGAGCTAAAACCCAAAGAACTTCAGACAACTTTTAGTACAACACAAACTTTTTATTTGATGTTAAGCAGCTTACCTGTAATGACGAGTTATTTTTGTCAAGCTGAGGAGAAGCTTCAGGAGTTTGTTGAGCTCGCCTCGTCGCTGCTTGTCTGTAGCTGCAGCTTTTACTTCCTGTATTGTTTTACAGAGAAGTGAAACCTCCAAAAGCTGACAGTAGATGTGGGAGTCTGTATTTAAATGGGGAACTGCAATGTTTTTGATGTTATCGCTGCTGCAGTTAATCAAATCTGTGAACTTTAAGAAAAGGAGCTGTTTCAAAGCTCTCCTGATTTCTTCATGTTGTGCAGTGAGCCAAAACTTGTAATCTTTTAAAACATTGATAGTTCTTTAGGTTTGCTAAAGGTGTTGGTAAGTTTTTATTTGAAATGTGACTTTTTGTTCTGTGCATGCACCAGACTCTGCAGCATGCTGTGTCGTTAAAAACAGGGAGAAATGAGGAAGAAGAAACAGCAGATGATCAGATCAGATTGTCATGTACTGGATTAAAAAAAAAAAAATCCAGCAAAAAAACAGGATCTGAGAGAAACATCATGCACATGACAAGTTTTTGACAAATAACTCTTTGGGAATCATCCTGTTGATGCTAAAAGACTTATTTTCTGTTTCAGACTGTGTTATATTGTTCAAAGCTTTAAACTCACAGTATCAGCTATAAAGAAATGGGAACAAATAGTTCTTTTGTGACAGACTGCTGGTGACAAAGTGCCAGAAGGTCCAGTTGAAGTCCAGCTGTGTGTCAACACATCTCTCGAGTTTAGGAGCCTTTCATGCCTGAATGATTCATTCATCAGAGTTTAAAGACTTAAACACATCATGTATGTGAAAATAGTCAAGTTGCATCAAAATGAATAGGAAAAAACATCCAAAGTCCAAAGAGACTTTGAAACTTTGAAACACATTCAGAAGACCTGAAGACTCACTGATCACTTGAAGGATTACAAGAAAGTCTGGCTGCTTGGAAGCAAATATCCGTCCATCCATCCAGGCATCCATCCATCCATCCATGCATCATCCATCCATGCATCCATCCATGCATCCATCCATCTTTGCATCATCCATCCATGCATCCATCCATCCATCTATGCATCATCCATCCATGCATATATCCATCCATGCATGCATCCATCCATCCATCTATGCATCATCCATCCATCCATCCATGCAACCCTCCATCCATCCATCTAGGCATCCATCCATCCATACATACATCATCCATCCATCCATCTAGGCATCCATACATACATACATACATCATTCATCCATGCATCATCCATCCATCTATGCATCATCCATCCATCCATCCATCCATCCATGCATCCATCCATCCATCCATACATACATCATCCATCCATGCATCATCCATCCATCTATGCATCATCCATCCATCCATGCATCCCTCCATCCATCCATCTAGGCATCCATCCATACATACATCATCCATCCATCCATCTAGACATCCATCCATCCATACATACATCATCCATCCATGCATCATCCATCCATCTATGCATCATCCATCCATCCATCTATGCATCATCCATCCATGCATCCATGTGTCATCCATCCATCTATGCATCATCCATCCATCCATCCATCCATGCATCATCCATCCATGCATCATCCATCAATCCATCCATGCATCTGTCCATCCATGCATCCATCCATCCATCCATCCATGCATCCATCCATCCATCCATGCATCCATCCAT
>JARVGQ010000116.1:26638122-26648753 GCA_031762355.1 Hypsolebias martinsi | reverse complement strand
TAGATGTTGGCACCTCCACATCATTGCATTCAGTTTTTATTCACAAATTGTTTAGTGTCCCAACTTTTTTGGAATCCAGTTTGTAAACACTCTAAAAAAAATCAAAGTTTCATAATTTCAGCTCTCTGCCTTATCTGCTCTTTGCCATCTGCAAGCATTCTTGGCCACGCCCACTTCTTCGCTCTGCATGAAGAACAGCTGATCAGCTGCAGGAAGAAGCTTATTACGCAGTATGGGCTGTACAGAGGTGCAGCAGGTGCTAAATTTAAAATAATTTATTTTAAATAAAAATCCCATGCTGATCATTTGGCTCATCCATCAATCAGCCAATGTCCAATCTTATTTTGAAAAACCGCAATAGAGCGAGTCCACGATAAACAAACCGTGAAGTAGCGAGGGACTACTATATACAGTTTTATTCCTTAATTGATTGAGTTGACTGTAGATTCTGACGTTTCTTTCTCCATTCATTCTTCCCTGTTTGATTTGCAGCATACAGCGCAGACTGTCTTTGCAGCTTCCCATCCTGCACCACGCGTACTTACCTTCCATAGGAGGGGTTGATGCCAGCTGCACCAGCCCGAATGGAAGCCCTGGTTCCAGCCCGAGGCATAGACACATTCCCCCCTCCTACCGCGTAATGGTCTCAGGCCTGTGAGCTTTGTTCACTCTCCCACCTGGTTCTGTGCAGAGGAGACACAAATGGTTCTTTTTTTTCTACAACAAACAGACTGATATCATCAGCATAAGTGCGTATTTTGGACTGAACAGAGTGAGGGGGAGGAAGGGACAAAGTTGTGCTCTTCATACCTCTGCACCGCAGTCTATTGAGAACTGATAGTGTCAGTCATGAAATGGTGGTAGAAGACAGATGACCCTCAGAACTCCAGTGCTTAACATCCTTGTGATCATCTTCCCCCTGCCTAGGCCTATACATATATGCACAGTCAGACACAGACAACACAGATACACACCAATGCACAAACACAGTGACACCACAACAGCTGCGGTGGACCAGCCCTGATCTGATGTGTAGCCTTATCTACTTCAGAGGGGATTGATTGGTTTTGTTATTGTTTTTTTTTTTCTTCTGTTGTATGTACTCTGTGTCAGCGGCTACATCGAAGCGTGTCTATCTTTAGCATTTCACTGCTTCAGAGACTGGATTTTGGTTTGGGAAGTGGGAATTTGCAAGATCCTACTAGACGGGAAGAAATCTCTTTCCAACCGTGTGAGACATGTAAATATCATCATTCCTGACATTGATGTACTGTAAGCTTTGAATATGCTGTGAATGGACATTTCAAAGGGTTTCTCAGTGCAGACCTTGTAACAAATGAAGGTAAATATGAAAATCTCAAATCTGAAAACATGGACTTCTCCAAATCAGATAAGATACAAATATGACAGTGTAGCTGTCATATTGACTAACAGGCAGCAATGATGCATCAAAATTTACAAGTCAGTAACAAAAAACAGCTTCAGGTCCCGTTCCTCTGACCTGAACTAAGGTGCACGTTGCGCTTATTTCACTTTGCTTATTTATTTTTACCACTAATTTACATCAAAAACCTTGTGTAAGTGCAAAGGCGTTTATATTTTACAACTTGATTAATTTGACTTTGGAAAGCATGTTTTACAAACTATTGATGCTATGCCTTTTAACAGGACTCCTAGGCTATATATATATATATATATACATATATATTAGAAAATAGAACAAAAAATCTTCGCAAGAGTATTTCAGTTTTATTTTACATGTTACATTGCCAGGAAATGCACATATAAAGGTGTAGACATAAAAGCAGAGAAAGCGCCTTGTGAATCCAGGTGTTTTTAACATTATTGATGAATTAGGTTACATTTAAACCAACAGATTGGTCTTAATAGACTACAAAGATGTCCGTCCAATCTTGTCTTCACAGCTTACCAGCACAGTTGAAGGTAATTGGGGTTGGGGTCAGTGGCACAAAGTTACAAGTCTTTGAAATGAGAGATGGAAAGAAAAAGAGATGGTGGGAAAAAAATGTAGGTTTACCAGTTCCACAGCTCGACTGTGTCTAATGGTTAGCCTGAATTTTCATGCACAGCAGTATTGACTTGGGGAAGTCTGGTGGAATAAACCTCAACTGATTGTAGCTCCAGTTTTAAGGCAACGACGCCACTGATGGTCACAGCGATACAGCACAAACACAGGGCTTTCTTTCACAGGTAATACTGGGTATCCTGAGAAATCTCTGTACGCTTAGCAACAGTGAACATACCTCAGTTGCTATGGAAATGTACACCTGTGCCACTGAGCTTGACCCAAACCGAGCTACGTTGAGCACAATGGTCATTGCGAGGGTCATTTTTCACAAAACTTTTCTTAACACAGGAGAAAAGTGAATGAAAACCCTGGGGTCTGGGGGGGGGGGGAAGACTTATCAGGAGGGAGAAGGTTTGTTCTCAGCATATTGTTTCACCATTGGTGTCTTGGTTTTTATTTTGTAAGGCGTTTTTCTTAAACGCTGTTGCCTGTTGTCTTATATTGTAGCCTGCAAGACCCACACTACATACTCATGGGTCGGAATTGCCCAGCGAGGTACACATTGGCCGCACATACTGTACAATGTGGTATAGATCAATTTAAATTCCACGTTTCAGTGACCAGGACCATTTTGGGAGTACATGGCAAAAGCTTCACTTTCCTATGGAGGATATTTCTCCTGCAAGCTGGTTTCTGAACATAAACGCTGTCGAACGGTCTTCAGTTGAGAAGCATTCAGAGCCGGACCGGGGACCACAAACGAGCAGAGATTAAATTGCGGTTGGATGTGTAGGGTGTGACTCCCGCAGAGAGCTCCTCCCCTTCCAGGCTTGGCCACTGCACAGGAGCAGGGAAACCCCAGAGCACAGATCTCCATGGAGCCACAACTTCTCGTGCACCTTTGCCAACCAGAGGATCAGAGTCACAGAAAACGTTATCAGAGGGTTGGTTCTTCCTCTAGAGGAAACAAAAACCAACCACACATTTTATATATTACATTATATGTGATTGTGTACAATTTGCTGATACCCTGATGATGGTGTCCATGTATGGAGTATTTGGTATTTGGCTTACTCAAGATGGCATGAAATAAAAAAAATGTATAATTCACAGAGTTACCTCTGTTTTTGCAACTGTTGTGATAAATCCACTCTGTTGTTCCATGGTCTCATTTGCACTGTTTTTGTTTCTTACAAGTTTTTCTCACCTCTCGATCAGTTCGCACATGTCAATGCCAAGATTCTCAGTGGACAAAATCATCATTCTTTCAAACAATATACTGGTTTAGCACCTGTTAACTGAGGGCAATAAAGTGAAAGTAGCAGCTATTGATCAATCTAAGACCACCCCCTGTAATTTATCAAATTACCATATTTTTTTTTTTCCTAATCAATCTAAAATGCCAAAAGTAGATCACAGATGTCAATGCTGTTTTATTTTGATGTGCCCCCTTTTTTTTTGTTTTGTAATTCATTTCAGTTCTAGTGAATGAAAAGTTGTTCAAATGCAATTGTGGTGGGTCAAGGGCTCATAATATCCTGTAATAACTAGCGTCATGCTGATGGTTTGTTTTGACCACAGGCCTTTTTACCGTTTTTAGTTTAAAGATCAAAGTGACATATATAATATCTTTGTGTGTTTCAGTGTCGGGTTCTATGGAGAATACAACATACACATGCAGAACTATAACTACATGAAAATATATTAAGTGGAGACACACAAAGGTCCATACTGTTAATGTTTGTCATTTTGAAATGTGGTACCACATGGCATTAAGTTGGATTAAAACTTCAATACGGTAAATAAATCCTATAATAAATGCAACATGTTCAAGAGGGGCAATAACTTGTTTTCTTATTTATGGAAAGAATAGAGAATTATATAAATATATGTATATGTAAAGATCTTTACGTACATTCTCATTTTTACATAGGAAACATTTCACAAATATTCCACGAAGGTTCTTTGAAGTCTTTTTATTTACAGTATCTGTAACTATGTTATGTACATATCAGGTCTAGATATAAAGAAGTTGTATAAAATACGTATCACACTGGGAACACCTGGACATTTTGAGCCATTAGTTGTTATGGGGGGAGGGGATTTGAAAATTTCATTTTATTTATTTTATTTTATTTTATTTGTCTGAATGTTATGGACAGCTTTTACTATTCACATCATCGTTAAATAAAGTGTTATTGAAAATGATTGTGTTTCTTTAATTGTCTGTGCAAAGCCAAGTAATTTTTATCGAGGCCCCCTGCACACTTGATGACAACCCCCACTACAACACTAACAACAGTACAGCATACGACACATTATACGTCTATCGACAAACTATTATAAGCCAACACAACAATCTATAGCTATAGCCTGGACAAGCAAAGATATTGTTTCAACCTTGACCTTGACGCTTATGTGATGAAAAGTATGTGATATGCTGTGGAGTGGTAGTAAAAAAAAATTGTAGCAAGTTATGTTAAATTAATTTTGAGTAGATCAGAAGTTCTGGGCAAGACAAGCAGAGACCTTGTTTTAACTTTGTCCTTGATTTATACCCTTGATCTTGGTGCTGGGTTCATGAAACGTGAGGTGACACTCTGTTTAGTGATGATGTATACACGTATGAAGTTTTGTTAAATTATCTTGAGCAGACCAGAAGTTATGGGCTGAACAAGAAACCGTTTACAGAAGGACAAAAGAAAATCATCTGTTTTTCAACGGGTGTATAAAAATCAGCTCTTACCTGGGTGGTCTTGGCAACATCTTGACAAGGTTTTCAGGTTCAGATTAAAAATGCAGTGGGCTCAACATCGCCCGTGACATTTCTTAGAGAGTTTTAGGCCGAGACAAAAGTTTTTTAGTAGATCATGGATGTTTATTCATAGTGATGTCAGCATAGTGGAGTCCTGGGTACGGCATGGTGGCAGCCATGGAAGCATGCAGCCCACATACTGTTGTGGCTGACAGCTGGACTGGTCACGAAAATGGGAGTGCAACAAGAAAACATCTGTTAGTTTAAAACAGAGTTTTCCACTGCAGATTTCTAATTTGCATTTTGTTTTTAAATTCTACTAACTTTTGTGTATACCTTTTCTGTATGACTTTCTCGGTTTCCAAATTGCCCTGCAACATGTGCTACTTTTAATACTTAAACCCTAATTTTGGTTTGAAACTGCTACATGAAAATGTGTCCCCTTAAGTAATGATTACACTATGCATACTATTTAATTAAAGGCCCAGAAAAAGTCTAACAAGCGGTACACGAATGTCCCCATCACTGAACAAATCTGAATAGTGAATGTAGTTTTCAAGATGAGTGTTTTTCTGGATTGGAATTGAACAGGTAATGCAGGTAAACCATAATATGTTTGCAAGATATTCCGGTGGGTAGGCGCTCCATAAGAAGTAGATTTATTTATTTATTTTTGCTTGAACATGGTATTGCAGAGGAGCCAGGGGGACCAACGGTGGCCTTGGCCACCATAGAATATTTTTGACCTCATTAATTTGAGAAAACTATACTTTTAAGCTCACTCTTCAGATCAAGGTGAGGTTCTGCCTCAAGTGGAGTTCAAGTATCTCAGGGTTTTGTTCACGAGTGAGGGAAGAATGGAGCGTGAGATTGACAGATTGGTGCAGCGTCTGCAGTATTGTGGACTCTGTGCTGGTCCGCTGTGGTGAATAGGGAGCTGAGCTGTAAGGCAAAACTCTCTGTTCACCAGTCAGTGTGTTCCTACCCTCATCTATGGCCATGAACGTTGGGTAATGACTGAAAGAATGAGATCATAGATACAGGCAGTTGAAGATGAAGGGTAGATGGACTCTCCCTTAGAGACAGGGTAAGAAGTTCAGGAGAGACTCAGAGTAGAACCGCTGCTCCTCCACATCGAAAGGAGCCAGTTGAGGTGGTTTGGGCTTCTCGTAAGGATGCTTCCTTGGTGCCTTTTAGGGAGGTGCTTTGGGCATGGCCGACTGGGAGGAGACCCTGGGGAAGACCCAGGACACGCTGGAGAAACTACATCTCTCGGTTGGCCTGGGAATGCCTTGGAGTCCTCCCAGAAGAGCTGGAAGAGGTGGCTGTAGAAAGAGATGTCTGGGCCTCTCTGCTCAAGCTGCTGCCCCATGATCCAACTTCGGAATAAGCGGAAGATAATGGATGGATGGATGATGGATGGATGGATAATGTAGGAAATTAACAGAAACAGTTGAGTATAGGAGGCAAAAACTAGATGGGTAATAATGAACATGGTAGGGTTGTATCAAACACTGCTAAGACTTCAACAACAAGAGTTAAACTGCATTAGGAAAGATTTCTCACAGACCAAAATATTAAAGCAGCATGGGGTTGCAAGATACATTGTTCAAACTATTTTGAAGAAATAATAATAATACTGTAATTAAAAAAAAAGAAACACCAACTGGACTTTTATTCTGTAGCTGAGGATGTTTTGCTTCCCATCCGGGGAGTTTTCTCAGAGCATCTCATACAGTTTAAAGCTCGGAACTCAACACTACAGTTACAAAATAAAAATTTTCCCCGACTGTTTAGTGAAACGTCTTCAACTACAAAAAATAGAAGTCCAGTTGTTTTGGTTTTAATTTATTTATTAGTGGAGGTAATATGTGTTAATTTCTTTTTCATATCCAGGGCTGTGTGGAACACCCCATCTTGATGACAGAGGCGCCCTGCAACCCGCTGCACTGTCGACAGATGATGTCAGAGTTGCTGTTTGAATGCTACCGCGTCCCATTTGTGTCTTATGGCGTGGATGGCTTGTACAGCTTCTATCACAATAACATTCAAAGAAATCTTCAGCCACCGCACACTGGCATCGTTCTGTCTTCTGGTTACCACTGCTCACACATCCTGCCAGTTATCAACGGCAGGTGAGCTTCAGACGAAACCAACAGCTTCCTGTGTGTTTATTTTCTGTTATTGTTGCCCTACTTGTGTGTTTTTTTTTATTGCTTTTGCTTTATAATTTTTGTTTTCATTTCAGGTTGGATGCTTTGAATTGTAAACGTGTAAACGTGGCAGGAAGCCAGGCAGCATCCTACTTGCAGCGCCTCTTGCAGCTGAAATACCCAGGCCACCTTGCTGCCATCACGCTGAGCCGCATGGAGGAGCTGCTTCACGAACACAGTTATACTGCTGTGGATTATCACAAAGGTGCAGCTCATATTTTAGTATAAAAACATTAAGAAGGAAACGAATCAAAGTCAGTTTGGTACAAGTCAAAAATGTTTCTGCCACTTACAAAATACGTACAACTCTGATGTGAACGTGTTTACTTTGTTAAGAAAGTTCCTGCTTACTTTGTTAATTTTCAGAGCTTGAAAAGTGGCGTTGCCCAGGGTTTTATGAGCGAGAAGTTCACCGTATACAGCTTCCTTTCTCGGGGAAGCTACCAGGCGGTTGTGTGAGTGTGGAGGAACGACAAGAACGGCGGGCTCAGCAACTTCGCCGACTTCAGGAGATCAACACGCGTCGGCGGGAAGAGAAACTGCAGCAGGACCAAGAGAGGCTGGATAGACTAATGGCTGTGCAGGTAAAGAACCTGCTTTATAATTTAATATATTTTTTCAGTTTTTTTTGTTTTCAGTTTTTTTACAGTCTGACGATACAAATCAATAAAATATCAAATATGATGTTCCTATTTTAGCTATAATGTTAAACTTGGATAAATCTATTTTACTGTTTAATCTCTTAATCCTTAAACAAATCAAATCCAAGTTTTTTTTTGTTCCTGTACTGACATTTTTTGAGCTGTAAAGAACTACAGTGCAGCAGCTGTAGCAATCAAAAGAGAATATCAAAACACCCTGGAAACATTGAAATAAAAATCTCTACACCTTTAAATAGATGATTTGAAAACAGCCAAGCCAAACAAAATATTAACATTAAAACTGAAGGAACCAAATGTTTTGCCAGTTCTGAGTTTCTTTGTGGCATAATTAGAGTGTTGTGATGCAGGAGCTGTTGGAAGATGGACTCCTGGACCAGTTCCATAAAAGTTTAGTGGAGCTCAACATGGATTCAGCCGAGGAGCTGCAGTCGTATATAAACAAGCTGCAGGTTGCCGTTGAACAGAGTCGACAAAAACTGCTGCAAAATGACGGCGCAGAGGGGAAGACAGAGGTAGGTGTAGCTCTACAAAACTGATCACAGCTGGGATACATTTAATTTTTTTAAATTAATTTATCTATTTGAAAGTCAAGTTTTAATCTTAACCTAGCACGTTTCCACTAGCATGTTTCAGTACTTAAAATGTTACAAGTTTGCCAGTTTACATAAGAGTTAAACATCATAAGTACCTGTATTTGCTAATATAAGCTATGTTTACATGTGCAAAATTCTTAGCTTGGATTGAAATGTATTAGTCAAACTCATTTACAAAAGGAGCAAAAATTAAAATCTTTTTCAAACAAAGGGCCAATTTCAGAATCTACATTAACTCAAATCATATACCCAACATGTTTTCTTGGTCACATGTTCCTCAACTAGAGTTTGAATGGTCTCATTTGATGTTATCTGTTGTGTTTTCAACGTCATAATCAAAGATTACTGAAAAAATTCGAGATAAAAGTACTTTACGTTTAAAATAACATCTTGAGGGCCAGATAAGATGTCAACGAGGACCACATTTGGCCCCCGGGCCTTGAGTTTAGCACATATGGTTTACATGCACACTGTTCTGCTTATGAATCGGCATAAACCACCCCTCTCAGATTACAAATTCCTTCGAACTGATATGAATCAATCCGAATGAGGCGTTTACATGACATATTTTTATTCCAAATGGCCATTTAATCTGATGACTTATGTCCATGTAAATGTGACTACGGTCAGTCCCATGCTTAATGATATGTGGTATTTATTTGATGGATTTGGTAAATGCCTAGTTAAGAACATATCGTGTTCATGGCAGACTGACAGTTGTCAGCCATGCTGACATCCATTACAATTTTATTTTTGTTTTTATTGTTTAATTTGCAGAACAATAATATAAAATCTGTGGAATTAGTTAATAAACTTGTACAGTATTGTAATTTAGTGCTGTTTTAAACTGTTGCTAGTCTTGTCAAGAGTTTCATTATTTGTCATTCGCACCACATGTGGTACATGTGGTGGAACAAAATTGTGTAGACAGGGTCTCAGTTACACCCAACAATAAAATGTAAAACGAAAAACAGTCCAGGACACTCTTGTGAAATAAATTTTAAATCCCAAGAGTTACCAAAGTTTTCCTGTTTAATAAAAGTCAAATGAAATAAAAAATAATAAAAGAGATTTGCTGCAGTGGTTTTGCAGCAGCTGATGTGAAGCCTGAGGCTGTTCTGTCGCTCTCTGCCAGGTGTCAGAGTTGGAGCAGCCACTGGATGAGGGAGATGGAGTGGCACTGATGGAGTCTGACTTCCCCGAAGACACACTGTCAGAAAAATCTGCTAATGTTGTCCAGGTAGTGGCACACTGACACTGTAAACTCTCAGACAGACACACCGAGTCCACCAGAACGTGAAACTTGCTCAATATTTATGCTCCTGCAGGTAATTTTGCTCCAGAATCTTGCATTCGTCCTTAAATAATACGTTTTCTGTTTTTTCTAGCCTGCTTTCAACATGGCAGAGTACCACCAGCTGTTTGTGGGTACGGAGCGTCTGCGGTGTCCAGAAATCCTGTTCCAGCCTTCGCTGATTGGAGAGGACCAGATGGGACTGATGGAGGCGCTGCAATATGTTCTGGCCAGGTAATGATACAGTGGACGAGATCCACACTTAAATTAAAATCATTCAATACAATCATCTTCACCTTCTGTATTTATTCATCAAGGATAATTTTGTTCATATTGCACTTTTGTTTTTGAAAAAGATGCGCAATTTTGTAAATTTGTGTCATCCAGGTACACTTCTGAGCAGCAGGAGGCGCTGGCGAGCAACGTGTTTCTAACAGGAGGGAACATGCAGTACCCCGGGATGAAGGAGCGAGTGGAGAGGGAGCTGCTGGCCATGAGGCCCTTCCAGTCTCATTTCAAGGTGCTGCCAAAAGTCCTTCACAAAGAGCCTTTACATTTTTGTGCCTGTGTTTTACTGAAAAAAGTTAAATTGTTTTGTCGTACATAAGGAAACTGGAAGTTTTATTTTCATAAGAGAAAAGGGTTGCCTCGAAAATATTGTTAATTTGGTGAACAGGATAAAGTTAAGGCAACTCAAACATTTGCCTGAGGCTCAAAAGGGAAGAGAGCGGTAAGATGAACTGTTATTTAGGCATGACAGCTGATGAGGCAATAATGTGTGAAACATTTATTTATTATAGATAAATAGCAAGTAAAAATAAACATGGCGGGGTGTGGGGGGACAAAGATGGCTAAAATCCTGAAGTATAGTTCAGAGATGTCATCTGGTTTAGATTATCTGAGCTCTGCACACTCCTTCACAGGTAACCATGGCGACACGGCCAGCCCTGGACGCCTGGTATGGAGCACGAGACTGGGCTTTGGAGCATCCAGCTGCAGGGGGAGCAGAAGGATGGATTAGCAAACAGGACTATGAGGAGAAAGGAGGCGAGTATCTGCGCGAGCACTGCGCCTCTAATGCCTTC
>JARVGQ010000116.1:26603489-26624577 GCA_031762355.1 Hypsolebias martinsi | reverse complement strand
TGGGTGAAGCAGCTCAGAGAGGTAGGATGGGGCAAGACCATTTAAACCTTTAAAAACAAATAAAAGAATCTTAAAATTAACTCTAAAATGAACAGGCAGCCAGCCAAATTACACCATTGCTGCTTTGTAGATACTGATTGTGTTAAAAATCTCTGAGTTAGGAAATATGACTGTGTTTATTTGATTGTTTATAGGCCTCTTATTTGTCATTAAACTAATTGTTGGAGAAAAACACTCACTTATGCCGCTTACCCAAAAGAACCTCACTCGACAGCAGGAGATTTTTAAGCAACATTTTATTTGCAAGGTCAGATTTCCAGGACCTAACATGAAATGTACACACATGAAGACCAGTCGCAAGAATTCGCCTCGAGCTGCATTATCCAATCACTTTTATGCCCTTATCAGCTCAGCCGAGTGCACAGGAGATGCCAGCCCGGTGCTCTCTGCTAACCCAAACATATGGTTCATGGGCAGAGATAAATTACATCTTGGGCTTCTTGTTCTCAACCAGCTCTCAACCTTTGACCAAAAATTCTCTGACACTAATAAATCCATTAAACAGCAAGAAAACATGATAAAATATAGAAAATTGTTTACACAGTTTTCAAAATAGACATTTAGAACAAAAAAAAAATCACACTGGTTATTATATTGAAGCAACATTTTCCACCTCAGCTAAGATTTCAGATGTTTCCTTTACAGCTTCGGCTTCATAGAAAAAAATTATGAAGGGAAGTAATCGTGCTGTAGCGTCAAATATTTGTGTTTTAAAGTCAAATCTGACATGTGACCATTGGTTTGGCTGCCACCAAATTAAACAATACTGTCACGTCTGAAAATGTATTAAACTGGACTCTTTCAATAAAGAAACTGTTCATTCATGCCGGGTGGAGTGTTTCTCTTTTTGTCACACGTGTGCACACACCGACAGGTGAGTTCACCTGCACGGATCTGGGTTAGATAAAGATCTTTTTCTATACAGTACTTGATGGAGACAATTCTTTATTGTGGTAGCACAGCTGTCGTGTGTGAGTGTGTATGTGTGTGTGTGTGTGTGTGTGTGTGTGTGTGTGTGTGTGTGTGTGTGTGTGTGTGTGTGTGTGTGTGTGTGTGTGTGAGCACCCTTTGATCTGTGACAGCGTGGCCAGGATTCAGAACATTCTGCTTCTGTATGACACTGACAGCAGAACACAAACGTCACCCACTGTGGGCTTTCTGGGTGTTTGTCCGGTCTTTTCTCTTTCCTCGTGTTTCATTCAACCTTTATTTATACAGGTTGTACAGTTTTTTTTTAATCTATTTTGTGTTCTTATTGTTTATGGGATTGTTTTGTATTGTATTTTAAAATAAATAAATTTTATTGAAATAAATAAATAAATTATACAGGCTGGTCTCATTGAGCCTCAGGGACTCATTTACAAGAGAGACTTGATTTGAACAAAGAGTGATGACAACAGCAGACAATCATAAAAGAAAGCATACAAATTGAAAAATTAAACGGAAGAAAAATATATCAGTAAATGAAATGACAACAGCTACATTGTAAAGAGATGTAAAATCCTGAAAACAGGAACATCTGCATTGGTTTTTTACCATGAACTTAACAGATGTTTAAAGCCGCAAAAGAGGTCAAGGTTGAGACCTTCAGATCTTTTGCAAGATGATCCAGGAAACAGGAGCAGATAGGAGAAGGTCCTTTTGCCTAGTTCAGTCCTCAAAGAGGGGACACTGCATGTAATAATGTCCTGAGAGTGCACGCTGTAGCTGCACTCATGCAGTGACATCTGTGAGGAGATGAAGGCAGTTGACCAAGAAGTTGTTTAAAGATGAAAATGTACCAGTCTGAGAGTCTGCATGAAGTTAGTAATGTAATGGTACAGTAGTTACAGTCAGTTATGAATCTTAGTGCACCGTGATAGACAGCGTCCAACATCTGCAGGGTGCTTGTAGGAGCATTCATGTAAATAATGTCACCAGTGGAGGGAAGGAAAGTCACAGTTACAAAGTGTTTCCCAGCGTTCAGAGTTAGACAGGATCTATTTCTGAAAAAGAAACCCAGTTTTACTTTCAATTTATTTACCAAGTTTTCAACGTGGAGCTTAAAAGAGGGGTACAAATTGACCATATCCAAGTACTGTATTCCATTCAAGGATGAAATAGAAGGAAGGACTGCTGGGACCGACTTCCTGTTTGAAAATACACTAAAAATACTAAAATACTAAAAATACACTGTGATATTAGTGCTTAGTGTATTTTTAGTTGATGTTTTTCTTAGTTCACATCTTAGATCTTAGTAATGTTTTCTTTTGCATTTTATTGTTGGATGTAACTGGGACCCTGTGTACATAGTTTCGTTTCATCACATGTACCACATGTGGTGCAAATGACAATAAAGACTCTCTGACTCTGACTCTGAAAACAGCATCCCTTTAGTTTTGTCAGTATTTAACACAAGTTTGAGACGGAACAGATCAGGCTGATGTCAAAAGCAGAGACTGTAAAAGCTGGAAAAACTGAGCAGCTGTTTGAGTGTTCACTCCTGTGTTTCATTCACCCCTCAGTGTTCCTCCTCCTCCTCGTGTTCAGCTCCTGTCTCACCTGCTGAATCCCAATCACCACAGGTGTTTGTCTTTCTTCGTCATCAGTGTCTCTATTCAGTGTCCTTGTGTCTTGTCATTTGTCTGTGGATTACGCACCCAAACCAGATGTTCTGTTCCTCCCGTTATTTCACTCATGCTTGTAAGTTTTGCGACCCCAACAGCTTTGTTTCATTTGTGTTAGTAAATTTGTTCTTTATTTTACAAGAGGTGTCTCCCTGTTGCCTTCAGGCACATGGGTTCAACATTAAGGCAGAACATGACACCCACAATCTGATTGTGGATGCATTTTTTTCTTATTATTGTCACAAATTGAGCCACACCAGAATCACAATCACATCATTGGATGTTATTTTGTCAGGATGTAAAATGCAGGAATATGGTTTTAAATATCTGAACCTGCTGAATCCACTGTATCAGTGCTCAGAACAAAACAGCTGGTTGCTTTTAAAACATCTAACCTTCTAAAATACAGGTAATTAATATGTCTGAACAGGCAAGAAACATGCTATTTTATGTCTTTTTGTCCACACTTAACAAAATGTTACCAGTGAATCGATTACAAACAGAGAAAAAAACAGTCTCTAAGAGCAGGTTTGTTTTTACAGTCCCAGAAAAAAAGTTTTGGACCATCTGTAATGTCGTCATTCTTAATATCAGATAGTGTAATAAAAAATAAAAAAAAAAGTCTCTTGATCATATAGTTCTCCAGGCTCTCTGATGGTCTTTTAAAAGTTCTTTTTTTTAGACTTTGACTGTTTGCCCCCCACATATTTTCTGTTCAGTCCTTGTACCTGATTGTGACAGAATTTTGTACACCAAGTTCAGAGATTCTTTATTGTTGTTCGCACAACATGTGGCACATGTGGCAGAACAAAATTATGTACACAGGGTCCCAGTTAGATCCAACAATAACATGTAAAAGAAAAAGAGTAATACGATCTAAGATATGAACTAAGACTATGAACTAAGAAAAACATCAGCTAAAAATATGCTAAGCACTAATAGCATAAAAACAATGAAAATACGCTGAACAGCAGCACAAACATGAGTCTGTGTGAGCAGATGAGCACGAATGAACACAGCAACATGAAACAGATCAGCAGCAACGTGAAAAAGATCAGCAGAGGGGAGCAGGGCAAAAAGTGTGTGTGCTGGGTGAGTGGGATCCTTCATGATGCAGGTGGCCCTCTTCCTACATCTGGAGGTGTAGATGTCTGGGATGGTGGTAAGTGCTTAAAAACTAAGGAAACTGGACAAATGCAGGACAAAAACAAATGTCAGACTAAATAAATAATCTTATCTACAGCAGATGAACAATATCTAAACATTAATAACTTTAAGAAGCAGAAAAGAATTAGACACAAGACCTGAGAGATACACTGTGAACCAAGTTTTTGACCGATTAGCTCTTTGGAAAACTCTTTGTTGTGTTAAAATACTATTTTATGTGTCAAACTGTTATCTTCAGTATTTTTCATAGATTCAGTCAAAAAAAAAAAAGAAAAAATGGTGTGTTTGTGGCAGGCCCTCTTCTGTGTGGGGTGCCCCAGGGTTCCATTTTAGGCCCTCTGCTCTTTTCCTTGTATGTTGCCACTTGGCTCTAAGACACCACAATGTCAGCTTTTATTTTATGCAGATGGTTTGCAAATCTTTACCGTTAAGGCCTGGATCCAATAACCCAGTGCTTTCTCTCTTTGAATGCATTTCTGCAATCAAACATTGGCTAAACAAGAACTTCCTGTTTTTAAATGACAATAAAACAGAATGGATTTTAGTTGGTGACAAAGATGCAACTAGCCTGGGAAATTTGAATATGAACTTAAGTGACAGTGTGAAAAACCTTGGGGTGACCTTTGTTAAGGCTTTACACTTTGACAAACACATTGCCTCTGTTGTCCGGTCTGGATTTTTTTATTTACGCCTTTTAAAAAAGATCAAACCCTTTTTGAACTGTTGTGACTTGGCGAAGGCTGTTCATGCTTTTATCAGTTCTAGCTTTGATTATTGTAACGCTCTGTATGTCAATGTACCTCAGTCATCACTGAGCTGACTCCAGCTTGTTCAAAATGCAGCAGCTCACCTTTTAACCAACACTCCTAAATGGGACCATGTCACACCTGTTTCATTCTCTCAACATTGGCTTCCTGTCCATTTTAGAATAGATTTTAAATTTTTATTATTTGTTTTTAAAGCTCTGAATGGCCTCACTCCTCCTTATATAACTGAGTTGTTAAGTTTCCACGCCCGCTCCAGGTCTCTGAGGTCAGACAGCTCCTGCTCCCTGTTCCAAGGACAAAATATAAACGCTGGGGTGATCGTGCCTTTTCTGCGGCCGCACCTGGACTCTGGAATAAGCTCCCGCTTGATCTACATCAGATTACTGAATTTGGCCCTTTTCAGTCGAAGCTTGAGATTTTTTTTTTTTTTAATTCCAACAGGCTTTTAGTTCTTAAACATGTGGTGACATTTCTGGTTTTCTTTTTATTGTTTTGTTGTGTTTTTCTTGCTTTTAACTTGTTGCCATGTTAATTACTATTAAGCACTTTGGTAACCATCCCCATGGTTGTGTAAAGCGCTAGAAATAAATGAAAATGAAATGAAAGGCCACTGTTAACATAGAAACAATTCAAAGTTGTTGTTTTTTTTTTTTGTTGTTGATTTTTTTTTTTTTT
Organism: Hypsolebias martinsi; assembly: GCA_031762355.1. Classification (NCBI taxonomy): domain Eukaryota; kingdom Metazoa; phylum Chordata; class Actinopteri; order Cyprinodontiformes; family Rivulidae; genus Hypsolebias; species Hypsolebias martinsi. The sequence goes on along the minus strand of JARVGQ010000116.1, from coordinate 26,619,302 downwards.
TTTTGCCTAATGTCCATTATGTCAACGCACTCTGGTTCATTTATTGAATACAGAAGTTTTATTATGCCTAAAAGATGTCTATAGATTGGCGTAAAGTGCATTAACAAATACACAAATAATAAAAAAAAGAACATTCTTCCAAACATGGTTCGAAAATTCACAGAAGACCTTGAGAAATCCTAAAAATTATTGAGAAAGACAATAAAAAATTGCAAAAGTCTAGCTCCTTGGAAATATAACTTTTGCACAGTCCTTTTGCACGTCAGTGAAAAATCTCTGTGGATTAGCTGTCATTTTTTAAAGACATTTCATTTTCTAAGCTTAAAAAATTATATATACTGTAGATTTTTTTTCAGTGTAAGCATCTGAAAAAAAAGGACGTAAGAATATTAAAATGTTTATTCCCCCTGTGTGTGACGATCACAGAGATTATATTGTAGTAGAGCCATGAAACATGAGAAGGTCGAGTGATTTTCATGAAGTAGTTGAAAAGCATGAAACTCTCACAAGGAGCAGTGGTGAGGTCCTGAGAAAAGAGGCAGAGATGAGTCGGGTCTGTCTTTGAGTTGTGATGCTGCGTGTGTGTCTGTTGTAGTGTTGTTGGGTTTGTTCTGTTTACTTTCCAAACACACATTTGAGAACATCCTTGATCTCTTTGTCCTGCGATTCAGCTGCCTCTTCTCCCCGGAGGAGAGACATTCCTCTGTGGGGAACAGTAGCAATAACTCAACTGGAGGACAAACAAGCAAACACCAACAACAAACACAAGCTGGGCTGGACACAAAGACGTCTGACTCCAAACAAAAGTTCAATTAGTTTCTTGTGGCTTTTTTTATAATAACTCTTCAGTCCTCAGATAAGCAGGAGCACTGGTTGATGTTTCAAACTGTTTAAACACAAATATACAAATGAAATAAAAACCAAAGTTGATCATAAAGATGAAATACCTGTAAATGAAGAGGTCAAACTCTTGTGTGTTTGAGTGTATGAAGGTTTAAGTGCAACACTGACGAAGAGTTTGACAGGAAGTTGTTAACTAAACAGAAATGTCTGTTCAGAGGTTTTACTGGGGGCAGTGAAGGATTATGGGACTCTTCTTGTGTTTTTCATAGTCTCTATGTTTATTGCAGCTTTAGATCAGTGGTGACATAAACTGGTTAATAATCTCTGGTTTTATGGTTTCCTTCATTTAGAATTCATGTACATTTATGTCAGTGCAATAAATACTTTATTTTTTGATGTTGTTCCAAAGAATATCCATCCATCCATCCATCCATCCATCCATCCATCCAGGAGTCATGGAGACAACAGGTTTAGGAGGGAAACCTAGACATTCTTCTCTCCAAAGACACTCTCCGGCTCCTCCTGGGGGATCCCAAGGTGTTCTTGGGTGAGAGAGGACATGCGAGCCCTCCAGCAAGTTTTGGGTCTGCCCTGCGGGTCTCCTCTTGTGGAATTTGCTTGGAAAATCTCCAGAGGGAGGCACTCAGGAGGCATCTGAATCAGATGATGGCACCAGCTCAACTGACTGAAAGAAGGTGTTCAACCTGATTTCTAAGGCCACTTCATGAAGGAAGCACATTTCAGCCCCTTGTTTCTCCTCTACAGAATGTCACCTTTAACCTGGTGGAGATGAAACTTGAGTACCTTAGTAATCCTGGTGGCTGTGTTATCTGAGGCATTAGTTCTTGATAGAGTCTGCCGTGCCAAACTGGCCTCTGAGGAGGCGTCAGACTGAGAGCAGTTTGAAAGTTTGAAGACTTTAATGATGGAGGATGACCACATGCAGCAGGACACCTTTCCTTGCGAAGGGAAACGGGCACTGTCCTGCAGCTCAGACGAGAGCCCGCCTGGGCACTCGTGGTGTTTGAACCTCGGCTCTTGAGTCTCAGCTGGGCAAAGCTTGCAGAAACAACAGGAAGCCACCTCTCCATCGTCCTGATACCAGCAGGAAGATCCATCACGGTGGTGTGCTCTGCAAGGCAGGGCCTTGGGACGTGGAATGTCCTAAAAACTATGCACTTTAAAAGAGAAAGATTACAATGATAGCACAAAAACAGTGGAAATTAATCTTAAAACATTTGAACAAACTGTAAAAAGTCATATGGATGCACAAAACATGTGAGCAATGATGACCTCAGGGGTTTGCATGGATTAGTTACACATTGTAAGTGAAGACTTTGATACTCCTCTGATTTAATGCCCTCCAACATGACAAAACCTCTACAATGTTTCATTAAAGCTAAGACTTTTGTATAAAAGGGTGCATGGATGTGTCCAAGAGAGACTGTGGTTCATCAGTGAACGTTGTTGCAAACATCAGCTTCTGGTGGCCTCCTATTGCTTTCACAGAAACCATCGGGATTGCAGCAAAAGTTACAAACTGGTAACACAGAAATCCTGCAGGTCATACCGAAGCTATCTTAGGAATTACGTCATGACTTTTTTTTTCACTGTCAGCACCGATACCCACAAACTTTTCTTGTTGAATTGCTTCTTTTTGTCACCTGTGAAATGAATCCCATGGCTTTATGATCATAAAACCTTCTGAGGTTACTGTAAACATGAACTTTATTGACTACATTAGAACTTGTGTGTTTCTATTAAAGAAAAAAAACATTAAATGATGTTCCCACAGCGTGTGACTGTAACAAAGAAGCTCCAAAGAATACCAGTTTTTCTGCAGTAAAACCATTTATTTACCAAGTTCATGTGAATACAAAGTGTCAGTCATTCTTTGTAATAATTTGTTCTCATTTATTGTTTTGGTCGTTCTGTCACAACAGATTATTTTTCCAAACGGATGTATTTTCATATATTAGTTTAAATATTGCCAGAACAGTGCTTGGAATATGTGGTTGACAGTTGTTCTGGCTCTAAGAAGTGAAACCCATGAAGTAGGCCTTTCAAAACAAATTCAGAACACAAATCTCTGACGCGCCTCTCTTCCTGTCTCAACCGTCTTGGGATCAACGTTTTTTTTTTCCCCACGCGGTTCCCTGAAAATAGACGGAGAGAGGAAATGACCGGAGGAAATTCCAGCTGTTCAGTGTTTATAAAACCACAGAGGCTCCTTCTTTCTAAAACTACAAAAATAAGCTAGTTTGCTTTCATCCGAAGCAGGTGTTTATGGCACATGTAAATATTTACTGGATTTATTTTTAAAATTGCAATTAGGGTAGGATGTTTTACACATTTCCATTCATCACTTATTCACAATACAAATAAAATCCCAACTGTCAGAGAACAGTCCATAAACAGAGAAACATGTCTGTGTTGTTGAAAATGTTTAGCTTTTAGTGTTTCTTGTGCAATATGTTGACATTTTAATGCCACACATAGATGATGTGAATTTTCCCTAAATGCAGAAAAAAACCCTCTTGGCTAGAAGACGGATTTGTTGACAAAATGCTAAACAAACAAACAAACACATAAATGACTGTACTCTTCCTGAAATTAAAAACTTATTAGACAACGTGGCTGCAGTAAAAGGATTGATAATAAACATCACCTTCATTTTAAGTTTTCGCAGTTAGTTTTTTGTTAAATTTTATTTTAAATGTATATTTTTTATATTTTTTGGATGAAATAAGCCTCATTGTCTCACAAAAATAACTTCCAAATCAATAAACCTGCTGATTAGTACAAAAAACTATAAGTTTTGTTTGATTATCAAAGATTAGATTATTAAAATGCAAAAAATGGCTCAAAACACATGTATCACCTGTACAAATATCAAATAAATTGTTTATTACTATGACATTTATCAATAATTTTCACTTTTCCAATGACAATATTTCCTTTTCAAACATACATTAACATTCAGTATCTGTTTATACACCAGCCACTGTTTGTGGATACATCAGATGTTTTAAATACAGTATAAAAAAAAAAACTAAAACTGACATACCTATGATTTGGATTGTTAATTATTTTATAAAATGTACATACACCAATCACAAATATAAAAGTATGACATTTTAAATGTTTGGGATTTTGTTACCATATAACAATGAGCAATCATCTACAAGTAGAAATGTATTGTTTATGGGTTTATGTATTGTTTTTGTACTATTAGTGCATATTTCTAAGTTCATATCTTAGATCTTATTACTCTTGTTCTTCACAGTTTGTACTTTATAACTGGGACCCTGTGTCCATCACATGTAGGCCCTACCACATGTGATGAGAAAGACAGTAAAGAACCTTGACTTGAATATGTTGTCATTAGTGCACATGGATATAGAATAATGTGCAGAAATGACCAGTGATGGATGCAAACATAATAAATGGTTTACGTCACAGTTTAGGAGGCTGATGTGAGAGAGGCAAACAGCCTGGAGGTTTTAGTGATGTGTGAATCCTGGCATTGGGAAGGGCCTGGCGAATCACTCCACCTGCTGGTGGAGCTCTGCAATGTGTGCCACCCAGTCTGGGTTTTCTCCAAGAAGGACTTGAGGCCAAGCTTCCTGATGGGATCAAACATGCAGACAAACAAACATCACGTCACAATGATTTGCCTTCAAACCCCAAGTTATTCTGCCGCTTTTACTGGACAACCAGTAGGTTTAAACAAAACAGAGAACCGAACAATGAAACCACCTCACCAGTTTGTTTTTTTTAACAGAATTGTAACGCCTTCGTCAATGAAGTCCACAACTTCTTCAAAGTCTGCCGAGAAGTCAGAGCTGGAGTTCCTGCATAGAGACAGTTGAGAGTCCAGTATCTTACAGATAAAGAGTGAAAGGCAACATCTTTGCATCGTCTTGTCTCTAAATGTATAAAACTTTAACATTTTTACATTTCTGCTGTTGCTTTTACCAAGTCAGAGTCCTCCTGGTGTGAATGCGCTCTCGTCTCCGGGACAAACTTTCTTGTTGGCTGTGACGGACACAAACTCCAGGACCCTCTCTGCTCGAGCTCCATCTAGCTCACGAGGTCCAAGAGGAGAGAGATGAAGCGTTTTTTTCACAGTGAACTTAAAAATACCAGTTCGTTGTATTCTTCTCTCAACCCTTCATGCTGACGCCATGAAAAAGTGTTTTTTTGAAACGTCTAAATTTAGACTTTCAGCTGTGGTTAGAGTTAAGTGAACTGATCTAAATTCATAAAAACAGAATGCAAAACAGATTGAAGTGACGAGAACAAAAGATTGCATCAGATATTTGAAAGGCATGTGCAGTAGAGGCACTGAAGGTAGAGTTGTTGTTTTTTATGTTCCTAATTAATTTATCAAAATGGGAACCTTTTTGGCATATCCTAATTACATTAAATTGTGTACTTACATTGCGTTCAGCAGCACTGGACCAATGTTCTGTTTGAACAAGGGAGTGGAGGCCTGCAGAGAAATAATCCTGCATGAAGGAGGAACTCCACCTCAGAATATTTCAGGTGATAATCACAGTAGTCGTTGAATGCTTTATACACATGAGGTACACAAATTAGATATTTTTCTTTCTCTTATAAGATTTTGCCGGATATTATTGAATATTGGTAAAAATAAAACATTGATCCTGTTTGAGAGTGATGGCTACCCCTGCAATGGTTTGGCTGTGTGGTCCTCCTTGAAGTGATGGAAACACGGCAACGTTCACCCTGTCTTGGAGAGGTCATGTAGCACCCCCGGACTGTTTGCATCCACAGGTCGCACACCTTTCTGGTAAAAAATGAGGCCAGCTCTGTGGAGTGAAAAGAAGTGACAAGATCAAGCTACATGTTGCATCTAAACCATTGTTTGCACAGCTGTCAATAAAAATGTTAATTTTCATACTATGTGTGGATTTTACAAACACTAAACAGCCATATGTTTTATTCTGTATCTGTACATGCACCTTGCTCCCCCGCAGGGGCTTATAGGTAGTGGAGGTGATCAAGTCAGCATGTTCAAATGGGAAGAGCTCCAGCTGCTGCCAGGCCACTGATATGAGCCATGTCTGCCAGTAGGTACAGGTTCAGCACCTTAAACATCTGCAACACACACAGACAGGATCAGTAAAACACTGTTTAAATACTCTATCATTATACTTTTTCCTTTGTTTTGTTAGGACAGCTTATAGGTGCTTTAATGAACTAATCTAAAACGTGAACATGTGAATGAACCTTCAGTGAGGCAAGCATAGGCGCTGTTTCCTGCAATGATCAGTTTGGGTCTGAAGAGGCGAGACATCTTTAACTGGTCGTAGTCAATCATTCCAGACTGAGACCGAAAAAAATACAGAAGAGAAAGACAATTTGTGTCATACATAACTTACCAGAGTAGTTTGGGCAAGTTTGGTTTGGATCATTACTCAGCCTGGCAAACTACTCACATTCAGCTTGTAAAGCATGGACTCAAAATACATGGAGGTGGCTTGGAGAGGCATGGAGGTCTGTCTTGTAGCCGTGGGTTAGATGAACTACGGCAGAAAACAAAATTTAGGTTGTTAAATTTAGGAGTGTTGCTGGATTGGATGGAGTTGGAAATGGATATCAGATCAGGACCTTGTCTGCAATAATGAGGGATTTGATCTGGTTATTTGTCGTGAAGAAGCCAAAGCTCCTGATTTATCCGGTACTGACCTGTCAACATTTCGCCCCTCACTCTGGAGGTTTACTCAGGCATGTTCCACTTGGAGGACACCCTGGGGCAGACTCAGAACTTGTACCTTCTCTGACTCCAGAAGGCCTTGGGTTCCTCCACTAGGGCTGCAAAGTGTTCTTGGTGAAAGGAGTGTCTAAGTTTACCTCCTGAACCTGTTGGCTCAGTGACTTAACCATGAGGAGATTTGCTAAACAATCAAACCAGTCTATTGAGAGGCAACCTACAGGGTCTGCTACAGCTGGCTTCTTACACAATAATCTTAGGGAGTTCATTTTTCACAGATAATCGCTGTTTTACAAGCAAAAGAAAGACATAATGTTATGTCATGACTGCTTCATCCAATCATCTGAAATACTGAAAAGTTAATTCTCTGAGAATCTTGATGTTAAAGTTAAAATACAGTATGTGCATTTATCACCAATTCACCAAGTGCTGAGTTGTAAACATCCTGAAAAGTGGCTAAATCTGGAAGAAGAAGAAAAAAAAAAAAAAACAGTCACTACTCCCAAACGTATGAAGTGCATCACGTAACACCCATGAACTTCATACAGAGTGTCTGGAAGTAAAGCTAAAGCTACATATTTTGTTTTTTTCTTTTGATGTAAGATTTTAGTTGTGGTCTTGTCCCTGATGTCATGTTTACGTCTATGTTTCCCCCTGATCCTCTGTTTTATAGGGTTTGGGTTTTTCTAGTATCCAGCCCCTTCTTGTGTCATGTTCATTTCTTGCATCCTTTCTCCTCCTCTGGCATCTGTGATTACCCACAGGCATCACCACTTGGTCTAATTGGTGTTTCCTGTATATAAGTCTGTGTTTCTGTTAGTCCTTGTCCTGGCATTGTTTATCTGTTTACTGGTGATGACCTGTCTGCATTGTGAGTACCCCCTGTTCATTCTATGTTTTGTTTTTCTGCCATGTCAGCGCTTTTGTTCTGTTAATAAATTCTTTATTTTACATATTTCTGAGTCCTTGCTTGCTTGCACCACTGGGTTCACCAGCACCAGCCATTTGTGACAAAGATTCTCTCAACAGTCCAAAAGCTTTCACATTAATCCCACTGTTAGATTTTCAAAAACAACATTCATTATTAAGACGAAACGGTTTGAACAACAAAAGCAAAACAAAAGTTGTGTTACATTTACAGCAGACCATGCAGCAGGCTAATATTTATATGCTCATGCTCATCACAAACCATGACACTCAGTTAAACAAAAACAAAGCTATGAAATTTCCTCCAGAGGATTTCAAAACCTGTTTATTGCTTTTATCAATCCGGCAGCTATTGTTACATTTTTAATAAAGATAAGAGATACCTTATTTACTCACCGTCCACCATCAAACAGATCCATGCCCATGATGCAGTCACGAGGCTGCAGCACCGACGTGTAGGTTGAAAAGTTAGCTGGAGATCCAGAGTACGGCTGCACGTTGACACCCCACAGGTTTGGATCCAGACCAAAGGTGGTGAGCACTTGCCTCTGACAGAACAGCTCAATCTGGTCAATGATGTCAGCACCTCCATAGTACCTGAGAAGTTCACAAACACTGAGCAAGACTTGACTGTATCATAGTGAACAGAACCTTTTGTATTGCTGAGTTGTTGCAATTTAGTTGTATTGGATTAGTAAAATTGCAGATTTAGCATTTACACTATTGTTTCCCTTTATTCTTATTTTTACTTCTACAGATTTTTTGTTAAATTGTTTCTTATAAAAACATTCAGCAGATGGGGCTGCCAATGCCCAACAAAAGCACATATAACAGACTAAAACGTTTGCTCAGTTGACTGTACCAAAGAATAACACATCCTTGTATTGTACGGCACATATGGTATTAAACTACCGTATTTGTCTGCGTATAAGTCGCACTTTTATGCATAAATTTGCAAGTCCTGCGACTTATACACCAAAGCGATTAATATACTTTCCCCCCTGTTTATAGCCCAATATTAGGCTGAGATCTGACAATTTCATTGATTCTGACATGAAAAATGTTAAACATTACCATTTGCAGCTGCTAAAGAGCCCTCGAGCATTATGGCAAGCCAAATGTCTCATTAATAAGTAAAAGTGGCTATTAATGAGATACTTGGCTTGCCATTGAGACCACTTTCATCTTGCTCCCGAACTTCAGGCGCAAATGTCAAATCAGCTGCATTTCACTAGGCTGCCCAGGCGAAATGCAGCTGATTTGACCATCAAAGTGCACTTATTAAGGAAAAGTTCAACTGAGACACACTTTTGCTATAATGTCGAACAAATAAATAATTGTTTTTAAGTCATAATCTTGTTAAATTCTTGTTAAAGGCCTCCCATGCACGCTCCTGCGGCCGCCATTTTAGCAGCCAATTGATTTTTGGCACAACACAGTCCCACGTTTCTGGTCAGCGGTGATGCATAATAGATGCAACTTATACAGCAAAGTGACAAATTTTAAATTTAAAAAAATTATGTTTTTTTCCCACTAATAAAGTAGGAAAAAAAAACATAAATTAGTAATTTATGTTTTTTCCCAATTTATTAGACATTTTGGACTGATGTGACTTATACGGTGGTGCAATGTGTACTGCGGCAAGTACAGTACAGTATATTACAGTTTTATGGTCATCTTATGGCATCTTTTTATACCATTTCTTGTGCAGCTGTGTTGCATCATATTGCACAATGGTGTGTCAAGTTTACTGAGATTTATTTTACTGAATGACATCATCCACAACATTCAGGTCCACACTGAGACTTTAAATGTGCAAGTCAATTAAATTTCACAAAACCCTGATAAAAATACCTTCAATGAGGATGAATATTTTAGTTTGACTGAGCTCCCTCCATGTGTGTACCTTTGCCCAGAGTATCCCTCAGAGTATTTAATGTTCAGACAGGAGCCCTGCGCCTCCAAAGCAGCACGGCTGCAGAAGTTCTGACAAGATAAACAAGCGCACTGTCACGAGCTGCACATAGAAAACAAAACCAGATCATTGTCACGTTCTAAAAATAGTCTTTGTTTACCCAGAAAAGCTGAACAAAGAGAATGGAACTACACTATGAACATGAGTTTGGGTTCACTTCTCATGCAAAACCCAGTTGAAACAATCACATTGCAAACCAAGTGAGTTGCTGTGAGAGAGAACATCACTAAAAAGGGTTTATATCATTTGTAAAAAAGGTAATAAAAGACTGTTTTTTTTTTATAACTGCAGAGAGAGAGAGAAAACAGAAAAGAACTGAATGCAAATGAATTCTTCTCTGGTGTCAGTGCCATTTTTTTCCCTCCCACTTTCACTTCAGCTCATATTTCCTCAGACTCTTCTTCTGCATCATCTCCCCCCACCAAGTCTCGTTATTATACTCAACCTGTCACTGCTCGGGGATCGCTCAGTCATTCTAGTGAGGTTTAAATCCAGTCCCCTGTCTCTGACGGAAAACTCCATCCTGATACACACACACACACACAAACGCCCCTCCCCCCATCTCAACTCAAAATGTGGAGATGAATGAAAGACATCACTGAGGAAAGTAATAGGTTAATTTGACAGCGTTCTTGTAGAAAAAAATAACAGACCCCACTGGGATAGGAACTGCAGTGGAAAATGACAGCACTTAAAGATAAAATCTTTCAGAACATGTGACTGATGGAGCTGCAGATTTATAATTGTGGAAGATTTATAACAGTGAACTCTTTTTTCCCCCCACAACGGAGATCACGTCGGTGATTTTCAACAACTGCAATCCAAAGAAACCTCAGAAAACAGTTCAGTTCTGGAGACACAAACTCTGTTGAGTTGAGCTTTCAGTGCTGAGGGAGAACTCTGCAGAAAAACTTGTTTTTCTACCTTCCAGTCCAAAATACATATATTTTTTTTTGCACAAGCATTTTTTTAAACTCACAGCCAAACTTAAAGCTTACCAAGAAATGACTCAAATTAAAACCACACTGACAGTTACATATTTAATCCATTGCACAGGTTGTTTGCAGAGTGATAAACAGCTGTTTGTTGTTTGAGCTGTACAATTTGAAACAAGTGATCAGAAATAAAATCTGCTTGATAGACTAAAACTTACGTTCTAGTTTAAAGTGAGAGGTAAGAAAAGGTGGACCCAAAAGCACAAAAGCTGGTGGGTAGCTGAAAGAGGAAAACTATTGTTTTATATCAATCATATCACAATTTGTATGACAAAACTGGAACAAATTCATTGCTTTTAAGAATGGTCAGACAAGAGAGCAAACTGGAGCGTTTGATCAACTGGTTAATAAAGATGGAAGTCAGGAGTGAAACAAAAGTAAAAAAAAAAACACAATGAACAAAATGAGTTATGTAGGATTTCTAAATAAAACTGACAGAAACAGTGGTTGTAAACTAAACTTTTACAAAATCCAAAATGAAACCATAAAACAAAGAGAAAATCCTGCCTAAAAACTAAATAAAATGAAATTAAAATCCACACAAAGGTGGAGAAAACTCCCTAAAGTCAACCCCAGAAACCAGAACAGCTGAAGGATTTTCTAAATGCTGTTCAGTGTTCACCTGTCAGAACCAGCTAATTTTACACACACACTCAAAGTACAGTGCAAATATTTAAACAAATACAAAGTATATTTGAGTTTTTTACCACAAACTGGTGCTTGTTACAATTAACATGAAACCTGAAGAGGAAGCTGCAAATTTATTAAACTTCACTAGAAGGAAAATCTGCTCGACTGGCTAAAACAGAATAGAATTTCAATTTAGATTATTTTTTAACCATTTTTTTTTTCTGGATTTATCTTGACCTGAGTGACTGAGAATCTTCACCAGCATGTTCATTACAATTTATTATTTTTTTATGCTCACATAATGATGCTTTAATCATTGTATGGTCTTAAAGTTTAGTTTATCTTTGCTTTGGTGTTGTTTCCTGACTCAGGCCAATTTATTTTCATTTAGATTTTCAAAGACTGTTTGTTTGTGTTGCTGGACATCCTGCCTTTGCAGCAAAGTTTTCCATTATTTTAGGAACAAACTTTATTTTTACCGTCACCTGCTGATCTTGGTGTAACGGGACAAATTAACCCCCGCTTAAATTAAATCCAGGCATAGTTTGGCCCATGACAGAGTCTACCCAGGAGGATAAACTAGGACAAACTGTTTCCATGGATGTAAAATTGCCTAAGCCGGACTATACCCCTCAGGCTAGAATATAACCATCTTAATACCCTTTTAAACCCATAATCTGTTTTTAGGTCCCAAATGTTGTGAGTTTTCAGTTTTAAATCAAACTTTCTCCCTGATAAAGCAGAACCCTCAATAAAATGTTGGAAAATTAAGTAATTCTTGTGTATATGACTCAACAGTACTGATATCACGGGGATATAATCTGGCCTGAGGAGTATAAATAGTCCTAGACTCCAGTGTACCTGGGGTATAATAATCTAGTCTAGGCCCCTTTAACCCCAGGTATAGTCTGGATTGAAACTATATGGTCTGTTACTCCAACTCAAGTCCTTCACTCTTGACCACCACATATCAGATCATGCTCCTTCCTGTCTGTTTTTTTTAAACATGTTTTATTTTTTTAATTGTCCGTCTCACCTCTGATTTGATGAGGTCCAGTCCTCGACACTGTCTGTCTTTGTCCTGCTGCAGGACGTTCCACATTTCTGGGTCTTCCTGCATGGGAAGGTTCTCCTGTCCTGTCCATCCGCCTCTGCTGCAGAGGCTTCATCTGGGTAACTCAGAGGTGATCTGATCCTCTCACCCTAAAGATCTGAAACTTCTGAGGAAGAGGGGGCTGCATCATGGAGGGGAGCATGAACACAGAAGGATCAGAAAAAAAAAAGTCATTATGAGTCCAAAACATTTTAACATAATACAAAATCATGTGAAAAATCCTGTATAATGTCATAATTTTATTTTTTCTTCATAACTATTAAAAAATGTTATTTATGATGCTTTGTATTGCTTAAAGAGAGATTAAAAAGTTTATTGGATTTTTCATTTTTGCTGTTGTTATCTGAGATTGCTCCTTTGGTGTCTTTTGAAACCATCTTGAAGAACTGAGCTCGAGTGAGCGTAAAAAAAGAAAAGAAAACACTCCTATCATCCCAAATTACTGACACTTTTCAGCAAAGGCTTTAGAAAAAAGGAGATAGAAAGAAAAAAAATGGGTCTTTTGATGTTTAAAACAAGCCATCAAATAAAAAGCAGTGAAACAAACAAACGTGATGCCGTGAAGCTGTTATAGAGAACCTGGAAACTGCAGGAAGGCTGCCCAGGGTCAGTTTCTGTCCGCGTCCAAACCTTCTAGATGTATGACTCGTGTAAATGCAGGACTTTGGCCCAAAAGCCAGATTAAAATAGAAATATACATTAATGGAAGTCTTCTTTCATCTTTTACGTTCGTGACAGCTACAGGAAAAAGATCCAGTACCACTCCGGTTAGCAGATGTTTAATTTCTTTCTGCTTGTTCATGAATCTGTGCATGGCATCAAATTAAATTTCTTAACTTATCTGTTCTTCTTCAAATGGAAGCAGCCAAAAGAAATAAAACAACTATTGTTTTTTATGTCAGATGTCCTTCCTGGCGCAACCACAGACCACCGAGCTACCACAGCCCTCTGTGTGGATCAGAGAGCTGCCATCTAGGGCACCTGGGGGAGCAGATGATAGAAGTTAAGGGCCTTGCTCAAGGGCACAGGATGGGGCAAATGAGGGTGGAAGCGGGTGTGGGTGTTTCACCTTTCCCACCCACATTTTGATGTTTTCGGTCCAGGGAGTTGAACCAGTGACCTTCCAATTACAGGCGCACCTTCTCTAACCTCTGCATCACAACTCTCTCTAAATAAATCTATAAATCTCATAAACTCATATTTTATTTACAGTGGAACACATAATAAACACTAAATGCTTAAACTAAGAAGTTGTTCCATATTTTTAATAAGATCATTTTGAATTGAATATGTGCAGCACATCTAAAAAAAAGTTAAAGCAGGGCCACGTTTCACTCTGTGAAGCATCCCCTCTGCTTTCAGCAACGATCTGTAAATGTGTAGGAACTGTCACTGTCTGCATTTTTCTGTTTTATACTGTGCTGTAAAGTTAAGGGAACAATACTGAGACAGGTTTGAATCACTTGCAACAACTCCGAGACGATCTGAGTTTTCGGTGTATTTATTGTACATCACTTTGGTCGACACAAGTGGTTTTAAATGTGCTTTATGAATAAAGCTGGTTTGTTCTTTTCTAACCCATGAGACGAAGTCTTGTCCAAGGCATTGTCTCGATCTTTTAAAAAAACTTAAAAACTCTTGGATGAATCATTGTTTTTAGTTTTGCAAAGAGTTTAAAATTAAAGCCAGCGCACACATTTTTAAATCAGTTCTGCAGGCAAGCTGGGATGACATGCTGGTCTAAGTTTGCATCATCAAGTGACTAAACAGCTTGAACATGCAGGGGGAAAATCCATAAAGTCATTTATTGCATTTGTATTTTATGAAATATTAAACAAAAGTACTTACCCATAATGCCATAATGACAGAGAAAACATGTTTGTGACAGCGTGAAGTCTGAAATGAACACCTCCTTGGTTCAAAGGGTGAATGTGAGATCTCACTGGAAGGGGCATGCATGTGTTGTGTCACTGATAAAACAAGCAAAACGTCTGTTTTATCTCAGTCTTTAAAAAAAAATTTTTTTTTTAAAGTATCTACTTTAAAACTGCCAAAATATAAGTCCTTGAATAGTTAAAATACTTGCAGTTTGTGTTGTTAATTTAAAAAAAGCATGTTTCTAAATATGTACAGGATTCTCTCTTGTTGAAAAATTAAGAAATGAAAAAAAAAATCGGTAATATATGTTGGTAAATTTTGAGTGAAACAGCTACAGCAGAGTAAAATTACTGGAAAAAGTTTTAAAGTTGTTGACGAGAGCAGTTTCGAACACGTGCTTTAAAACAAAAGGTTTGGGATAAAACTGCTCTCATTGTGTTCAATGTGGGTTAAAGATTTAAATTAAGTTGTCAGTCCTATTAAAAAGAGAGAGGCAGGGATCAATAAAGAATGTACAGTATAAACAGTTTCAGGGTGTCGGAGCTCGTCATCCCAGGTGCTGCTGGTTTGGATCTGTCTGAAAGTTGTGATCTGGACAGACTTTCTGCACCAGCCTGTAGTCCGTGCCCGTGAAGGCGATGAAGATGCAGATCACCTTAAAGGGCTTGGCACAGATCCAGGCTGCTTGGGACTGTGTGTTTTCAGAGTAGCAGGTCTGTCCCGGGTCATACATGCAGGGCTTGGTCTTCTTGGACCGGTTGGTTCTCTGGTACTCAATGCGGCAGTTGAGTTCAGTCACCACCATCACGTCCCGCTGGTATTTTTGATGTTCGGGGGGAGCGGAGCTGGTGGATTGAGGGGGGCTGGAGACCTGGGATGTCAGATTTGGGAACAGGACTGAGTTTTTGACCTGGCTGCTCTGAGCTGGGCGGTCCAGAACCTCCCACACCACAGCTTTGGACGGTGGGACGATGCTGACGGATATGTTCCCCAGACGGGATGAGTTGTGTCGGAAGTAGACGCTGAATGTTCCGTTGATGTGGTCTACAATTTTCCCCGTCACCAGGAGGCTAAACTTCATGGTTTTCACATTGAAGTAGAAGTCCCCCCAGCCCAGGATCTTCTTGGCCTTTGGGGAGCTTTTAGCAGGAAACTTAGATTTGGGAGGAGGTCGATAAAGGAACTGGTCAGGGGCTTGTGAGAAGTTCTGAGGCCAGCCGTAGGGACCGAGTGAGCCGTACGTAGGGGTTTTGTGTTTGGTGGAAATGATTTGTAAGTCTCTGGAGATGTGTTTAACCTTCAACGATGCGCCGTCAGCATCTTCTCCTCCTGCTTCACCCTCCCTCCACCATTCGTTCTTTAGGTCTCGAGGTTTGGATGACTCTTGCACCTGCACAGAAAAAAAGTATATCAAACATGAACTTCTCTTTGCAAACCAGACTTCCTTCAGTAAACTGAAAATATGTAAAATCCAAAGAAAAACTACAAAAAAAAAAAAAACTGAAGAAGTGTTGCTCTTGTTCACTTCAAAAGACTTTAAATATGGCTGACTCCTTAGACAATAATTTTAAGGAAAACGAGGGACGGCTGAAGACTTATGCACATTAAGAGTCAGAGAGTCAGAGAATCTTTATTGACATTGCACCAAGGTACAACGGGAATATGTACGCACAGTCGTCCGAAAGATGGACTAAGTGTGTGAAGCTGCAGC
>JARVGQ010000116.1:26536245-26548303 GCA_031762355.1 Hypsolebias martinsi | reverse complement strand
CCTTGCTGCCCTTCCACTTGGTCTCTTGGACACATAAAACATCTACCTTCCTTCTCTGCATCATGTCAGCCAGCTCTTTACCTTTGCTTGTCATTGTCCCCACATTTAGACTTGCTACTATCAATTCTACATTCTTGACTTTCCTCTTTTCTCTCTGTCTCCTGACATGTTTCCCTCCTCATGGTCTTTGACTAAGAGTTTTGTTAAAAGTGTTTCTGCATTAGATGCCCTTCCTTACATAATCCTCACCAGTTATCCACGTTTGGGACTGGCACAAGAGATGCACTGAAGCCACTCATGGTGTGTGACGTGTTAAAGTAAAACAGTTACCTGACCCAGTCTGAGCCTGAGCTGTGTGAAATCTCTGAACAATCTGTCAGCAGAAAAATTGCAGTCAGTAATGCAGGTGCTAAAAGTAGACCAGGACAAAGAGTCATGCACTGTACGACAAAAATCTGTACTTTTCACTGAACGCTGAACTTTTTACAAATTAGACGAGTTCTAAATATGAACTTAAACTTGTGCAAATATTTTCATCCATGACAAGAAGCATTTTTAAATTGGCATTTATGATTTTATGACCAAATCTTTCATAGTTTCCAAATGCAAAGTAAAACATCATAGACAACTTTCTTTATTTATGTTTACAAAAACAGGTTGTTCTGTATCTACCCACTTTAAGAACACTATTTTGTCTCATATCTAGTTTATTATTTAGGTTTCAACTTTTCAAGTGTTATTTATTTTTGTTGGATTTGTCTGTATTTTTCATGTCTTAAGGATAATTCACAAATTTCAAAAATATTTCTTCGCATCACTAATGTTGGAATGACATTTACTAAGTCTGATATTTTGAGATCTAAGTGTCAGTCTTATTCTATAATTTATATTAGAATGAGTTCTTAGATGAGAGTGTTGTTCGTGTTTCTGTGCAGACATGAATGAGCACAGCTCTCGCAGCCACAGCATCTTCCTGATCAACATCAAACAGGAACACGTGGAGACGGAGCAGAAACTCTGTGGGAAACTCTACCTTGTGGATCTGGCTGGCAGCGAGAAGGTACGAGTCCCTCAGTCAGTTACATTTCAGCAGGTGGATGTGGAATGATTTTATTGATTTGCTCTGAACAGGTCAGTAAGACCGGAGCTGCAGGTTCTGTCTTGGATGAGGCTAAAAACATCAACAAGTCTCTTTCTGCTCTTGGAAATGTGATTTCTGCCTTGGCTGAAGGAACGGTAAGTCTTGCCCATTCTTTTGGCTTTTGGGTTTCTATTTCTAAACTGTTTTTCTTTGTTTGTTTTTGTTAAGAATACATTTAAAAGTGAGGTTTATCCATTATCCATTGGTTTATGAGTGGTAAAATGATCAAACCTCATTAAAAAAAATTACATTTCAAGATTAATTTTATTATTGAATGATGGATAATTCTACATCTTTTTATTTAACAATTATGTTCATCACTTCTATCTCTCACATCCAATTTTTGGTTTTCTGCTTCAGTTCTTTTATTTTGTGTAGTATATTTCAGTCAGCTCAACATATCTGACTGAAATATATTAAAGTAACCAAATTTGTTGGCTACAGCACAATCCGCCACTTTTGTTCCAGGCTTTGCATCCAATTTTCAAACATTTAGGACAGGGGTCTGCAACCTGTGGCTCTTTATTTAGTCTCTCATATCTAAGCACCGCTAATCTAAGAAGCTTTGACCAAAACTTACAGGAAATGTATTTGTTCTGGTTTTCATAACCACATCAATAAAGTCTGGTTTTGGCTGCTTTTTATTTATTTATTTTTTATCAATTTTCTGCAAATGTTTGAGCAACACTACTCTTTTTTGCTTCATTACTCCAAAGTGGGATACTTAATTTCTCCTCACATAAAAGGCCAGGTAGGCCTGCAGAGTTCAGTGTTTTCTTTTTCATCTAAAGGTAAATGGATATAGCATCTTTCTATCTTATCAAGATACTCAAAAGCACTTTACACTACAATCTGTGTCCTCATGTACCCACTCATACAGCACTCTACTAGATCTGTATACAAAGAATAATCAGTGCTTTATCATATTCATACACTGATGGGACACCCATCGGAAGCAATGAGGGGTTCAATGTCTTGCCCAGGGACACTTCAGGATGTGACTGCTTGTGGAAATGAACCCCCAACTCTTGCATTGGAGGATGACTGTTCTAACCACTCAGCCAAACTAGTAGAAGCTAAAGTGTTTTGACTTCTTTACACTGGTTATTTTTTGTCAAAAATGTAAAACTATAATGTAAAACTATAAAATCAACTGAAACTGTAAAAGTAATGAACTGTTAAAAATCATAAAACAGCAAACAGTAAAACAAATAAATTAAAACTGTAAAACCAACATTTCAAGCTGAGTTAAAAAGCTGAAGAGAGAAAAAAATGGGTTTATGTTTATAATTTACTGATAAATCTCCAAGCATTTAGGAAAACAAGACAAAATTAATTTTTTTGTTTGTTTATTTTTCTTCTTTATAAAAAAAAAAAAAAAAATCCTAACTTTCCTCTCTTGTCTGATCTTCTGTGTCTTGCAGAAATCTCATGTTCCGTACCGTGATAGCAAAATGACCCGCATCCTGCAGGACTCCCTCGGTGGGAACTGTCGCACCACCATGTTCATCTGCTGCTCCCCCTCCAGCTACAACGAGGGAGAGACCAAATCCACTCTGATGTTTGGGCAGCGGTACGTCATGGATTGATTCAATGAAACTTTGCATTTCTGAAACATTACATTTTGCACAAAGCAGAAAAACTAAGAAAATGTGTTTAGAAATCATTACGCTGGAAAAAAAATGTATCATTGTGAATTTATTGTATCTTTTATATGCAAATTATTTTTGCACTGTGCGCATTCTTCCTCTAAAATTAGGGCAGTGAACTATTTTTAACATGACCTAGAATCTAAAAAGTTTACATAAAGATAAAAAGCTGCCCTTTTTATTACACTGAATTTCATTATTATTATTATTATTATTATTATTATTATTATTGTTGTTGTTGCTGTTGTTGTTGTTGTTGTTGTTTTCAGAAAATAATGCTCTTTGGTACACTGGTATATAAACTAATCTGACATTTTTTGCATTAAAGACCCTTTTTACTTATTTTTTTCTCTCGCCTCTAAATGTCTTTCAGTAGAACTGTAAACTAAACTTTGGCAGCAGTTATTTACTTACAATGAATTAATATCTTGACACCCTCCCATCTTTCTTTGCTTTTTTCCCGTCACAGTGCTAAGACCATCAGGAACACTGCCTCCATCAACCTGGAGCTGACAGCAGAGCAGTGGAAGAAGAAGTACGAGAAGGAGAAGGAGAAGAACAAGACTATGAAGGACACCATTCAGAAGCTGGAGGCCGAGCTCAACCGCTGGAGAAATGGTGAGCTTTAAACATTTTACCTTCTTCTGACTGAACCTTTAACTTGTTTTCGCCGCTTCTTTGGTTTGGACTTGGCAGCCAAAATAGGAAGAGTCTCATCTATTCGTGCACCCACTTATATTTTTCTACTTTTTACTCCTCTCAGGAGAGGACGTGCCTGAGACAGAACAGACCACGGCGAACATGGTGACCTGTTTGGAGTCGGTGGAGGAGCGCCCCATTTTGGACAATGACACCTCCTCCATTGTGGTCCGCATTTCAGAAGAGGAGCGGAAGAAGTACGAGGAGGAGATCCGCAAGCTATACAAGCAGCTGGATGACAAGGTGAAGACACACAAACTGCTCATTATTGTCAATATGTTTATGTACTTCCTCCTGTATTTCATGTTTTTTTAACATCCTTCTTACTATTTTAACACATAATAGCTTTATGAAATGGGACATCATTATAATAAACATAATATTTTGCTGTCACTCTACATAAACAACAGTGTGTACATTAAGGCTTTACATTTATTATATTGTGTTCTTGCAGGATGATGAGATCAACCTGCAGTGCCAGCTGGTGGAGAAACTGAAGCAGCAGATGCTGGACCAGGACGAGGTGAGAAAAGAAAAAAACACGTTCAGAAACAAATTGTATCAGAAAACATTTTCTGAACTTGGTTTTCAAAGTCAAGCTTTTTCTTCTGTTTTCATCCTCTTACCTATATATTTTTTCTTTTTCGTTCTCCTCCTTCTTCCAGCTCCTGGCCTCCTCCAGGGGAGACGGGGACAAGGTCCAGGCTGAGCTCGGCAGGCTCCAGGTGGAGAGCGACTGTGCCAAGGCTGAGGTGAAGGAGGTGCTCCAGGCTTTAGAGGAGCTGGCCATAAATTATGACCAGAAGAGCCAGGAGGTGGAGGAGAAGGGTCTGCAGAACCAGCTGCTGGCCGACCAACTGGCCCAGAAAATGGTACGTTTCAGGGTTGACGTTTTGGACGGACTGAGACAGAGCAGGGGAAACAAAGAAGACAGGAAGTAGAACAGGATGATTTCTTACAGATATCAGACATTTATCAAAAATCAAGGTGGACATTTTGCAGAAGACATCCTTATTCAAACCCCTAAATCACAGACTTTATGTATTCTGACTATTTAAAATATACTTCTAGTATTTTCTCTTAATGAAACAGTCTCAGACTGAGACTCTGAGGCTTTTTGTGTCTTATTTCTCTGTTTTTCAGGCGAGTCTGATGGAGCTGGAGGCAGAGCTGTCTCGTATGCAGGAAGTGAGCGGTCAGCAGAGGAAACGCATCGCTGACGTCCTCAACGGGCTGATGAGGGACCTCAGCGAGTTCAGCTCCATCGTGGGGAACGGGGAAATAAAGCTGGTGAGACAGAAGTTTGATTAGGAGAAAATAAAGGTGCATCACACGTGAAAGACTTCATGCTGTGTTTGGCTATTCAGTCTTCTTGTTCTTTCTGGGACTCATTATGAATGATGATGATGATGATGATGATTCTGGGTTAGATTATGTTGCAAATTAATTTTTTCCACTCTACAGCCAGTGGAGATCAGTGGTGCGATCGAGGAGGAGTTCACCGTCGCTCGTCTCTACATCAGTAAGATCAAGTCGGAGGTGAAGAGCATGGTGAAGCGTTGTCGCCAGCTGGAGAACATGCAGCTGGAGTGCCACCGCAAGATGGAGGAGACCGGGAGGGAGCTGTCCTCCTGCCACCTCCTCATCTCTCAGGTGACAGAGATTTACAGGGAATGGGGCAGGGCCAGTCCCAGGCATAAGCAAACTAAGCAGCTGCTTAGAGCCCCGGGGCCACTAGAGGGTCCCCTAAGTGGAATTTAATTTTTTTTTAAGTAATGATTTCTATATGATTCTATTTAATATTTTAAGTTCAGCTTTTGCAAATTTTTGCATATATTTACATAGTTTTAATAACTAGTTATTCAACTTTAAATTTATTTTTTAAACCATTGTATGTGGTTTCAAGTAATTGTTCATTTACATTATTTCAGTATTTCCTTGATATTTAATTTTTTATTTTATTTAATTTAGTCTGTTTTTGCACAGTTTAATTTATTTTAATGAGTCTAAGTTATTTTATCTGTCGTTTGTTGTTGATCTTGCATTACAAATTATTTCGACCATTTCCTGTTGCAGTTCTTTGGAACCAAAGATCATAAACCAGATGACACTTTTCCTGTAAAATACACTGCATACCGGTGTTTGTGTGGTTTTTATTTTTTATTTATTTATTTTTTCTTTTTCTTTTGTAGAGTTGCAATACATTTATGTTCGGTGGGTGAACGATCTGATCATCTGACATTTGATTACAATAATCCACATTATTAGCAGAAATAGAGGGCCCCAAACCAAATTTTGCTTAGGGCCCCATGGAGGCTTGGGCCAGCCCTGGACTGGGGTATAAGTAGAAATGGATAGGAGCTAAAGAGGAAGTGGACTACAGAATACAAAAAAGAGATCAAAGAAAGTAAATGTGAAAAGTCGAGTTAAAAGACTTTTGGTTGTGGGTTTCTCTGTTCGTGCAGCACGAGGCTAAGATTCGCTCTCTGACCGAGTACACGCAGAGCGTGGAGCAGAAGAAGAGGCAGCTGGAGGAGAGCCACGACTCCCTGAGCGAAGAATTAGCCAAACTGCAAGATCATGGTGGCATGCATACCACTCAGTTATTTATTTGTAAAAATAATGATCTGTGACAGATCTATTCAAGCTGCTGTGCAGTTTGTCCCTGACCGTTGTCTTTCATTTCATTCTGCCAGATAACTCTGTTCTGGAGGAGAAAGATGGAGAGAAGGGTGAGACAGAGGATGGAAGCATGAAGGTAACATTATTAGAAGTTTCCTCAGATTGCATGATCAGACTTATTTTGGTTGTTTCCTTGTTCATTTATTATTTAAGATTTTTATGCATAGATAGAAACATGTTTGCATTTTTAAAGTCTCTGCGTCTGTCAGCATCTTTTTAATACATACTCTCTTGTCACTTCCAGAAATCTCTTCGTCAGCAGGGGGAGTCTCAGCGCCTCCATCATAAGCAGCTTGCCCGCCTGCGGGATGAGATCAACGAGAAGCAGAGGATCATCGATGAGCTCACTGAGTCCGTCGTCACCTTTGTTATTTTTTCTCCACATAAAATACTTCAATGTGATGTTTTCTCATCAATAGTTTATTGTTACTTCTTTAATTTACGAGTTTCTTCCTTTCTCTTTTATATGCGCTGTTTCCTCCAGTCGTAACTCCAAGCTGGAGCTGGAGCTGGCTCAGCTGCGTTCTGACTTTGAGCGCCTGAAGAGTCAGGACAGCACCAAGAGCGAGCGCCTGGAGGAGCTCTCGTGAGTGTGGCTTTTTTCTCAGATTCAGTCATTCAGCTTGAATTCAAGTTCTGAACGTCAAACTCTTGGTATGATAAATAAATGATTAATGAGTAGTGTGTTGACAGTTTCATGCTTAATTTGCCTTAAATGGGACAGAGTTGGTCATTTTCAGTTTATTTTCTTGTAAGTTCTGACAGAAGGAACTAAGAACAACACAAAGAGAGTGAAATGTTCTGCAGACAAACACAGTTACCTTTTCATGTTGTTGCGTTTGTTTGTTAGATTCCTGCATGAGCGCCATGAGCAGACCAAACAGGACTTGAAGGGTCTGGAGGAGACTGTGGTGAGTAAAATAAAGACGACTGTCCCTCCATATCACCCAGAGCCGACTGCTCTGACCTCCTGTCCATCTGTCTGTCTTTCAGGCCCGCGAACTCCAGACCCTCCACAACCTGCGCAAGCTGTTCGTTCAAGACCTCACGTCGCGGGTTAAAAAAGTAAATCTTTTTTAAATAGAAAAAAATAAATAAATGGCATGAATACTTTGGTCGTACTTATAAATACAGAGCAGCAGCATCCTCAACCTTTCTGATCCCTTTTGTATTTTGATAGCTATAAAAATGAAGAGATTCAAACATATAAATATATATAAGTTATTTTATTTGTTTATTTATTTTGATATTTGATCATTTCCTCAGAGTTCCGAAATGGAACCTGATGATAGTGGGGGGTCTTGCACCCAGAAGCAGAAGATTTCCTTTCTTGAGAATAACCTGGACCAACTTACAAAGGTTCACAAACAGGTGAGCAGCTCACAGAAAATGAGAGCGACTTTATATACAAGTCATTTTCTGCCTAAATGCTGAACAAATGCTGAAATTTGTTGGATAAGCTGAAATTTAGTAGCTAAAGCTAAGGACACTAGTCTGATAAAAAGCTAAAAAGAGCAAAACCTAAGCTTAAAGTACTTCAAGCCTAAAAGCTGACAGTCTCAACAGAGTAGCTAAAACTAGCAAAAGGCTAGCTAAAATGAATGTGATGAATGTTTATTGTTGTGTACACTTCATTTGTGTTCTTTGTTTAAAACGAGACTCTTGTAAATGAATCCTCGTTACTCAGTGAGACTAACGTGTATAAATAAAGGTTGAATGAAAAAAGTTAAAAGTAGCACGAGACAAAGCCAAAACACTGCAGAAGAATCCAAAGAAAGCAATGTTTTTGAAGGAAGTGGTGAGATCTTAGTGAATGTCTAAGGGGAAAATGTTTGCAAACAATGATGGATATTTTAGAAGTATAAAAAATATTATAAACAGAATTCTGGCTAATGGCTAAAATAGCACAAAATAGGCTGAATTAGTTCAAAACCTACAAAAAATATGAAAACAATAGAATTCCTTAGATAACTTTTACTTTTTGGCATTTTATAATGTATATGAATGTTTTTGTGTTGTGTCCTTTGATGATTTTTGTTATGAATTTAGCCTTTAACCATGTTTGCGTGTCCTGATGCTTTGTCTCCTCGCCTTCTTGCAGCTGGTTCGTGACAATGCAGATCTGCGTTGTGAGCTTCCAAAGCTGGAGAAACGTCTTCGGTCTACTGCTGAGAGAGTTAAGGCCCTGGAGACTGCACTGAGGGACGCCAAAGAAGGCGCCATGATGGACCGCCGCCGTTATCAGCAGGAGGTTGATCGCATCAAAGATGCCATGAGGGCCAAGAATGCTCTGAGGCGCCCCCATGCAGCTCAAATTGGTACTGCACTTAATCAAACCAATCACAACATAATAACCACTAACACGTGCAATAAAAAATAAAATAAGATAAAAATAAACAGCACAATAAGTGGGATTAATTGAGGACCAAGGAAGTATTTTTAGAAAAATGGGATATAGTATCAATTTGTAACATATTTTCAACAGTTTACTTATTTTATCTTTTATAACTGAGTGATGATAACCAAGTTTTATCACAACTGCGCTTAATCCCTTTATCACCCTGACAGCTAAACCCGTGAGACCAAAGCAGCTTCCTGTTTGCTCTCCTACCAATCCATTCTACTCCTACATCTGTGCTACTGAATACGCCAACGCCTACAGCAATGCGCTTTTCCAGAACAACGGCACACAGAAGAGCTCCTCCAGCATCAACTGCAGCCCCAACTCCGTCCAGAGCAACACGTGAGCCCAGATCTTTCCTGCAGTGTTCATTGTGTTAAAACAGCCTGTTTGTGATCTTGTAAAGAGTTATTCATAATCACACTGGATTTGAACCTACAGTTGGCAGACGTTTGAGCTTTGAAACGACGAGGTTTCTCAGTCACATCTCTTTTTTCTTTGGTGTTTGACAGAGTTTCTACAGCACTGGGCTACAGAGCAGGCAGATATAACGGAGACACACTGGAGTCCTACCCACTCAACATTGACAACGGTACACCAATAAGTCAAACAACATCTGAATGCACCTTTTTTATAATGATATCTACCGGTAATAGTTCAGGTCCTGATCGTTACTGAATGTTTGAATAAACTCTTTTTTTTTGGTTCCAACAGGTAACAGCAACAGTGAAACCAGAGACATAAACGATAACAGGTGAGGATGTCAGGCAATGTTCACTGGGAGTGAAAAATGTCTATTAAATAAGTTCAATGAGCTGACTGTGTTTTTATTTTGTCTCTGCGTTAACAGGAGCGACGTTCATTGTGGTGGCGAGGTGGATGATTCAAACAGACGATACATCATTCAGCAGGAGACTGCTGCAAGTTAATATGAAGGTAAATACACAAAAACACACTTGCACACATTTCTCTGACTCATAAACTCAAGATTTTACAGCCAAATCTCACCCTCATTTTACATTCATAGATGGCAAACCAAAGCAAGGCTGACTATATGACCCATAAAATGTCATTTGAAAGATGTCTAGATCAATAATCAAAACGTCTCCAGTTCATAGGCAGAGAAGTTCACACACATCACTTGAAAAGTTCAACCCACAGAGTTGTTAAACAATAACAATTACAGATTTCAACACACTCTCCCCACCTCAACCAAGATTTTACATGTTTTCTGAGTGAAAAAACAGTATGGTAGTCCTCGTTTATCACGGGGATCTGTACCCTGAAACCCTGCAATAAGTGAAAAACCGTGCAGTAGGAAAAGTGGTAAGTTGTAGTTTTTTTAGTATTTATATATACAGTATTTAAATATATATATGTGTGTGTGTGGTTAACCCTTCTCACACTCTTTCAATATTCTAAGCAATGTTTCTAAACTCTAAATGCTCTAAAAAAGCACAGCATGTCATGATTTCAGCTCTCGGCCTCCGCTGCACTCTGCCACCTGCCGCTCTTTGCTGCAGAGCGGAGATCAGCTGATCAGCTGCAGGAGGAAGCTTCTCCTACAGCTTGGGCTGCACACAGGTGCTAAATAATTTACAATAATTTATTTTAAATAACAAATTCCATGCCAGTTATGCGGCTCATCCATCAATCAGCCAATCATGTCCAATCTTATTTTGAAAAACTGCAATAGAGCAAGTTTGCGAAAAACGAACCGCGAAGTAGCGAGGGTCCGCTGTACTCTTATGCTTTGTGATTCATTTGTCCTTTCTGGGTCATCGCTGAAATACCGTAATCTAATTCGACATGGCTGAAGGCAGGAACTCAGTCCTGTGGTGTCCACAGATCTGAGAGGATTAAAAAAAAAGAATAAATCTCTACATGTCTGGTCAGCTATGAGCAGTTTTTTGAATGTTACAAACATTCCCCGCTAAATATCCCAGATTTTCTATAATGTTGCATGACAGTGCATCTATGTAAAATCAATCATTGTTTAAATTCTGTGTTTATGTGTTCATCTAGCATTTATTAATGTTACTCCTATGGAAAACCACGTTTTTTTGTTTTGTTTTGTTTTAAATTATTTTTATTTTATTTCCAAGCGGTAAAAACATTTTTTTAAACAGAGCTTGTAATTGAATTGATTTTAAACTTAACAATTTATTTGATGTTGTTTTCCAACTTATAAAACCACAAACTACTGTAGTTTTACCTAAGGCTTTTATATATTAAAAAATAAAAAAAATAGTTTTTAGACACAGTCACAGACACTTTACTGCAGGTTCTTGCCTCTGTAATTGATGACTTTTCCATTGTCTCTTTGCAGAACACGACCAAACACTGTACCCTCCAAGGACCCCCTCTTTCTTTCCATTCTGCATGCAGCCCTCCCCACCACCCCTCCCACTGCATCACCACTGAAGATTAAGCTGAAGATCTGTAGCCCTGTAGTCTTCTAACTAGATGAAGCCCCTCCTGTTGCTCTGTTGGCCACTCTTACTCAGTTTTAGGGTTCAGCCCCTTCTAGTTCAAAGAATTTTAAAAGTCTCAGTTTTCATTAAACAGCTGAACATCAACTCAGATTACATATTGATCCCTCAGCCAGTCAGTTGGTCACCAGATAGAACTGATTATACCCTGAGGTAGTTGAACTGAAACTGGGCTGACCTCGTTCCTGATCGCTCTCTGATCTCACACATTGTAAATATCAGTGCCGTACACTCCAGTAGATTTCTGACCAGCAACTGTTTGTCCGAATGCACAGCTTCCTCCGTCCCCTTGCACAGATTTCCCAGCAGGTTTAACGTGGGTGTAGGCAGTCACAATCCTTTTTCTCTGTCGTAAGTAAAGAGTGCAAACAGTACCACCAGCTTGTAAGAGAAGCCCTCTCTCTCTGTGCATGTTGCTCTGTAGGTAAAGCCTTCAAATCTCTGCATGTGTCATGAGTTTGGTCTGCAGCTGGTATGCTGTAAGCAAAGTTGAACTGATTCAGCAGAAACAAGAGAAAGAGCTAGTTCCCCTTAATCTAAATCTTCATTTAAGCACTGTATCATTTATATTTTAGAGTAAAGTTCAGTGAAGAGCAGAAAACAACACATCTTTAAATGTGTTGTAACTGTAACCCAGCTCAGAACTGCAGTTGCATTGATGCTGTAATGTTGCAGCTGTATGATGCCCTGCATCCCTTACACACACTCAATGATTCCTTTTTTATTTTTTTTTGTCAAGCCTTAACATGAAATAATTTCTAACAATCAAATGATCATGTTCTGTCCTTTGCAAATATTTGTAATTTCTACCTCTGGAACAGCTTGGTGTTAATGGATATCATCCTCTCAAATACCAAATCCTAGAAGTTCTACAGATAGATTCAGAGGATCAGTAGCTGTAGATGCCTGTGGTAGATTTAAAGTGTGTGTGACATGATTTTTGAACTTTGCATAAAATGGCACAACATATATATCTTGTATCATTCAACTATGT